>JAJHSJ010002452.1:42500-52624 GCA_021015155.1 Magnolia officinalis
GTACTAACAAGCTAACCATTAAAAAAAAAAAAAAAAAAAAAGGGGTATTTTCGTCTGAAAATAGTGTCTGTACAGAATAGTTTAGTTTGGGAAATTAAAGTTGGGGAGCGTTTGGAAAAGACGGTGGGTAAAAGGTGGAGTTTACAGTCGAAAAGTCGAAAATTTCTAGCTGTGCACCAATTCACACGGAATTCATGCGAACTTTTTTGATAACTCATCATATATGATGTAACTCCAAAATCTGAATGGTCCACGTGAAGCACCACCTCATGAAATCCCCCTGGCCCAATTTTTACTTTGATCCAAAACTTTGGTGGGCCATGAAAAATGAAAACAGTTTTGTCCCTTGATTTGCATTTCTCTTTATTATGGCCCACCGGAATTTTAGATCAAGGTGAAAATTTATCCCTTGGGGTTTCATGGGATTCCATATCACATGGACCATTTGGATTAGACACCCATGACACGTGTGCAAAGGTGAGCATGACACACACTCTCTCTCTCTCTCTCTCTCTCTCTCTCTCTCTCTCTCTCTCTTTATATATAATATATATATAATATATATATAATATATATATATATATATATATGAAAATGAAAAATACGAGAGATGGATGGACTTACAATCAGAAAAACATTATTTTCTCCTCTTTAAACCCTATAAACATTTAAGCCCCAATTGGAATACCATAATCCTGCAATTACACCCATATATATAACATAACACCCGGAATAAGAAACTAATTATGCAATTACATAAAATTGTGCGTGTCATTGTTCTAACCACTAATCGATCGACATCGAATTGAGCGGTCCTTGATCAATCAAGCACCACGTGTTTGATTGCCCGAACATGCTTAAAAGGGTCCAGAGCGATTACAAGTATTTTTTGAATTCCGTCAACTGATCGACTCGACAGTCTAATCGATCAATACTGTCTAAAACTGTCCAAAGACTAATTTGTATAATTCAAGGTTCACTCGATCAATCGATCATGCTGTTCAATCGATCGAGACCCTGTTCCATGTATAGATTGAAGACATTTGACAATAAGGCCCACCATGAATGCATGTGGTATCCATGACGTCCATCCATTTTTCCAATTCATTTTAGGGTTGAGTCCAAAATTGATGCATATCCAAAGCTCAAGTGGACTGCACCACAAGAAACAATGGGAATAATGATTTCCACTGTTGAACACTTCTTAAGGCCCACAATAATGTTTATTTGTCATTGAACCTGTTCATAACATCATGCAGACATGGAAGAAGGGAAAACACAAATAACAATTGGATCCAAAACTTATGTGAGGCCCAAGATTTTTTCAATAGCAGATGTTCAATTCACATTGTTTCTTATGGTGTGGTCCACTTGAGGTATTGATATACTTTATTTTTGGACTCAAGCCCTAAAATTATTTGGTAAAATAGATGGATGGAGCGGATAAATGACAAATTATGGTGGGCCTCACAGAGCTTACTCAGTATGGAGTCTGCTTTGGAGATGGATGGCCCTGTCAAGGCTTTATAGGGCCGGCCATCATGATGTATATAATTTATCCATGTTATCCATCTATTTTGAAAGACCACTTTAGGGCATGAGCCCCAAAAAGGAGGCAGATAAAAGGTTGAAATGGACCACACCACAGGAAGTAGCGGTGATTGACCTCCTATCATTGAAAACTTCCTGAGGCCGACAATGATGTTTATTTACCAATCCAACATGTTCTTAAGGTCATATAAAAGGAAAATATAAATATTAGCTTGATCCAAAGCTTCTCTATCCTCGAGAAGTTTTCAACGGTGGACTTTAAATCCCCATTGCTATTTGTGGTGTGGTCCATTTGAGCCTTTGATTTGTCTCATTACGGGTTCATGCCCTAAAATAATCTTTAAAAATAGAATGATAACATAGATAAAATATAAGATTTACGATGGCCCTACATAGCCCCATACTATCTCTAGTTAGGTCTTGGTGGGGTTGTACCAAATCCACGCATTTTTGGACTGGACTACCCTAAAATAAGCTGACGGGATTTCCTGCTAAAGCCTTTCACACAGGGTTCCTGCGCTGGGAACTTAGGTGGGGTTACTCTAACGTTTGTGAGAAATTCACCTAATCCATCCGTTTTATGAGCTCATTTTAGGAGCTCATTTTAGGACATGAAGGCAAAAATGAGCTGTATCCAGTACTCAAATGGGCCTAAAACATGATCGAGCATTGAACATCCACAGTTGAAATATTCGTGGTGCCACGGAAGTTTTGAATCAAGCTAATATAATTGTGTTTTCAGTTCATCATAGTAAGAATAATATTATTAACGGTATAGATGGCATGTAAACATCACTGTCGACCTCAGAGAGGTTTCAATGGTCGGATATTCCCTGCACACCTTCTCCTTTAGTGCGGCCCATTTGAGTCTTGGATCTTGCTCATTTTGGTCTCGAATCCTAAAATGCTCTCATAAAATGGATGCATTGGGTGGATTTCTCACCAACATCACGGTGGCCCCACCTAAGTTCTCAGCACAGGAACTTCCTGCGGAAGGCTTTGGAATGAAATCCGTGTCCAAAATAAGCCGACGGAATGAATGGACGTCCAAAATCTGTGATCCAACCTATTCATATAATCACAAAGACACGGATGAAGCGAAAACACAAATATTGATACAAAACTCCTATGCCCCCATAAGAAGTTTTCAATGGTGGGTGTTTAATCCCTGTGTTTCTTATATCGTGGTCCACTTGCACTTTGGATTTGCCTCAATTTTCAGCGTATGTTCTAAAATGAGCTGTTAAAATGAATGAATGGCTTGGATCAGCCACATATCGTGGCGGGCCGTGCAAAATTTTAAACTTTTTCCGTGATAATAGTGTCAAGTCAAATCAAAGGTAACTGTGTATGGGCATCTGCAGTGTATTTCTTGTTGCAAATAATGATTGTTTATTCACTTATATTTACAGCCCTAAATAAGAAAACAAACACCCTTGGTGCTGTCCTTTCCAGTATTGGATTCTACTCATTTCGGTCTCAGGTCTTAAAAATTAAAATGGTCTCATAAAACGGCCGGGCAAATGAGGTGGATTTCTCACCAACTTCATGTTGGGCCCCACATATGTTACCAACTCAAGAACTTCATGCGAAAGGCCCTGGAAGGAAATCAAATCCGCGTCCCAAATAAGCCGACAAAATGAATGGACGGCAGGAACCGAAAAACATGCATCACGTACGTAGGGGCCCAATTGACAGTTGAACAAGAAAAAAATGCAGCCGTGTCTTGCACGAATAGAAAACCGAGAAAACCAAAGGTATTCTCGACCAAGCAGTGTAGACGCCTCTCCTAACTACACTTGACTGACGATATCGGGCTATTCTTAGGATGGGGCCCACAGTTTACATGCCTTCACCTACATATCAAGTGGGTCCACTCATCATTCAGAAATAAACGGCCGGGCTAGAAAAAGAGTGATGATGGTACACGTGGACTTTATTAATTTTACTAGTTAAAAAGCACTTAATAAAATTACAGGTTGCGAAGAATACTCAAATATTAAAATTTTACTAAAACAAGATCCGAATGAAAATTATTGCATAATACGGCTTGTTGACTAGGGGTGTACATCGGGTCGAACCGAGTCGAGCTGGCCTCAATTCGACTCGGATCGACGTACTAGTTAACCTCAGCTCGAACTTGGCTCAGCTCGGTTCAGTCAGCAGCTCGGGCTAGTTCGAGCTGAGTTCGAGCCGAGTTCGCCATTGCAACATTTTCACAAATACTTGGACTGCACCTTCAAAATCTCATTGTATTTGAAGCAGCAGCAATGGATTTACAAGTATTTTATCAAACACCTTCTAAGCAATATAAAAATCAAGAAAAGAAAGCGTGTTGGTTTCATATGCATACCTTCCTTGCCACCAGCCACACTTCTTTGAGTCATTTCATCAAACACTAGGTGAGCAACATCAATATCATGTAACCGAGTCACCGAACTGGTTCGATCCGAGTTCGATTCTTGGTGGATTCGATCTGAGTCGGGTCAAGCTGGGCTAGCTCGAACTCGGCTCGAAATCATTTTCAAGCTCAAGAGTTTTTCGAGGCGAGCTAACGAGCTAGCTCGGTTCGTGTACACCTCCATTATTGACACTTTGGTACAAAAATCAAATAAGAAAAATTCAAGGTAATTAGGACACTTGTAATATCCAGAGGCACCAGATTTTGCATTAGGGCCTTTGGTCAATAGATCTAAACAGTTGATGTGATGGAACCCCTAATGGGTGGGTAATTCCTTAAAATTGATAGCCCATGAATCTGTATCCAATGGCTTGCTGAAATTGATGGACAAGATTGCTGGTAAAAGATAGGTTCAATCAATATTTTTATGACCATTGGAATATTGGATTTGGTTTCCGCGTAGTAATGAACAGAGAAAATATATATTCTTTCTCATGAAATCTTGTTTCTCTTGGAAATGAAATAAAAATGAACTAAAAATATGAAAGGTTGAAAACAGAAAAGATATGAAAGAAGATGGCACGTGAGAAGACGTTTTGTCCTACGCCAAAGAACTTGAATTCCACACGTGTCACAGTGTGATACTTGTGTGAGATATGTGCTTTCCATCAGGTGTTGATATGTACATTCCTTAATAAAATTATCAATTTCACACCTCTTGTGGGCCCAACATATTTCTTTTATGAGATAATCTAACACAATTCAATGATTTAAAATCTTGGTGGGTCTCGCCACATGGGCCATTTATATCTTCACCATAGATTATTTTTTTGGTCCGTCTAATGGTCCATTGCTATATTTATTCTCCCATTTCTTTATTGTCCACTTATCAAAACTATCAAATTTTCAATGTTGGACCACTTGCATTCAGGCCCTTCCACGTTACTTCCCTTTTATTCCTTTTTAGCTGCATGTTTCAATCAACCCGGAAAAAATCATTATTTTCTTGCTGACTCAGAATTTGAGATGTGTAAGTGGGCCACCGCACCCCTTTACCTCCCTTCTCTTCCTTTTTAGCTGCATTTTTAGATTACCTTAAGAAAAATCGTTAATTTTTTTGTGACTTGGAATTTGAGATGTGTAAGTGGGTCACAGCACCACTTACATTCAACCACTTTAACTACCTTTTCTTCCTTTCTAGTTGCATTTTTAGGTAATGTTGGAATAAAAATCATTAAATTCTTTGACTAGGAATTTGAGATGTGTGTAAGTGGGCCACAGCACCACCTGCCTTCGCCCCCTTTGGCATTACCTTCCTTTTCTTCCTTTTTAGCTGCTTTTTTAAGGGCTTGTTTGATTTTTATCGTTTCACCTAGAAACGGTAAATACCCTAGAAATGGGTGATTATCACCGTTTCACCGGTTTGAATATTCATGGGAATTTCATTTCTTGGAAACCGGTTCAAAAGTAGTAGTAGCCATTTTAGGACCCCATCTTAATGTATATGATATATATGTTCCGTCCATTCATTTTATCACAACATTTTGAGATATGAGAAGAAATATGAGTTAGATGCAACACTCAACTGGCCCATACCAAAAGAAACAATGACCCCAAGAAGTTTTTAACGGTAAGTATTTAATTCACATTTTTCTATGGGGTGGTCCACTTGAGCTTTGGATATGCCTCATTTTTTGGCTTATATCATAAATTCATCTGACATAATGGATGAACGGTGTAGATATATGATACGCATGATGGTGGGACCCACAAATATTTTATAATATTTGTCATTTTTACACAGAAAAAGTAAGTTATCAAATCAATTATGGAGAAGAGTGCGGCAATTAAAGAGGGAAATATTTATTTCCATTCACGGGGCATTTTCCTATGAATTAGAAAATCAAACACGCCACCCTAAATCACGTCAGGATAAATCATTAATTTCATTGTGACTTGGAATTTGAGATGTGTAAGTGGGCCACAGCACGACTTACATTCAGACCCTGTACCTACCTTTTCTTCCTTTCTAGCTGCATTTTTGGATCACCTTGGAAAAAATCATTAATTTCTTTGTGACTCGGAATTTGAGAGGTGTAAGTGGGCCACAGCACCACTTGCCTTCAACCAGGCCCTTTAGCAGTACCTTCCTTTTCTTCCTTTTTAGCTGCTTTTTAAAATCATGTTAGGATAAATCATTAATTTCGTTGTGACTTGGAAATTGAGATGTGTAAGCGACTTGGAATTTGAGATGTGTAAGCGGACCACAGCACGACTTACATTCAGACCCTTTACCTACCTTTTCTTCCTTTCTAGCTGCATTTTTAGATCACCTTGGAAAAAATCGTTAATTTCTTTGTGACTCGGAATTTGATGAGAGGTGTAAGTGGGCCACAGCACCACCTGCCTTCAGCCCGGCCCTTTAGCATTACCTTCCTTTTCTTCCTTTTTAGCTGCTTTTTAAAATCACATTAGGATAAATCATTAATTTCATTGTGACTTGGAAATTGAGATGTGTAAGCGACTTGGAATTTGAGATGTGTAAGCGGACCACAGCACGACTTACATTCAGACCCTTTACCTATCTTTTCTTCCTTTCTAGCTGCATGTTTAGATCACCTTGGAAAAAATCGTTAATTTCTTTGTGACTCGGAATTTGATGAGAGGTGTAAGTGGGCCACAGCACCACCTGCCTTCAGCCCGGCCGTTTAGCATTACCTTCCTTTTCTTCCTTTTTAGCTGCTTTTTAAAATCACATTAGGATAAATCATTAATTTCATTGTGACTTGGAAATTGAGATGTGTAAGCGACTTGGAATTTGAGATGTGTAAGCGGACCACAGCACGACTTACATTCAGACCCTTTACCTATCTTTTCTTCCTTTCTAGCTGCATGTTTAGATCACCTTGGAAAAAATCGTTAATTTCTTTGTGACTCGGAATTTGATGAGAGGTGTAAGTAGGCCACAGCACCACCTGCCTTCAGCCTGGCCCTTTAGCATTACCTTCCTTTTCTTCCTTTTTAACTGCATGTTTAGATCACCTTGGAAAAAGTCATTATTTTCTTTCTACTTGGAATTTGAGATGTGCAAGTGGGCCACGGCATATCAAAACAAAGGAGTGGCTAGTAAATTTTTTTAAACTGTTAATTCACTTTCGTGCGCTGGGGTCCACCTGAAAAGTGAAATTGGAATACATTTTGGGTAGAAAAAATAAAAAATAAAAAATCCAAGCATCATTTCCAAACTTATAAAATCTCTAATCTCCTACACATGTTATGTACCGAGATGTCGTACAATCATGTGGATGTACAGGACTTTACATGCACATGTTTTTGGTGGAGAAAAATAAAACACTGGTTTCATTTTTTCACTTCTGGACTTTACAATCATGATTTCTTTTTTCTTTTTTTTTCTTTTTTTTTTTTTTTTAAAAAGTAATAAAAAAAAAAAAAATTTTAAATAAAATTTCTCTCATTGTATGGGAGCAAACGGGTCGGTTTCTTGCGTGTGCTCTACTATGATATTTAAATAAAATATACGGAGATTACCGGTGCGTCATCTCATGTTAGGGTCAGTTTCTTGGGTGTGCTCTACTATGATATTTAAATAAAATATGCAAAGACTACCGGGTGTGTCATCTCATGTTAAGCTGTCCCAAAGTCATCTCATGTTAGGCCAAGGGTCAAAAATTAAATTACCCTTGCCCATAGTTTAAATACACTATGTTATTGTAAATAGTGTACAGGGCAATTATTGCTCTCCAAACTTTTTTCCTTTGATATGGTCCACTAAAATCAACGGTGGGATGATTTTTACGCCCTCTGCTTAAGTTTTTGGAGGGTAGGTTTTCCCCATTTTGCCAATTCTCAAAATGGGTTTAGAGCTTCAAACATGCATGATCCTCAGACACATTGGTATCTCTACTGTCCTCGGTTTTTTTTTGATAGGTGCCTTGTGAGGGTTGAAATTGGAACTTTGAATGCTTTGGAGAGTATATCGTTTCTCAATGTGGTTTTAGAGCGTCAAATAGGTGTGATCCTAGACATGTGGATATCTTTAGTGTCATCAGGTTTTTGGTAGGTGGCTTGTTACTACCCTCGCCAGGACTTGGCTAGAGAGCGGTATTCCTAACTGTAGATGTGTCACGCCCTGAAATTTGGATGCAAAATCTGCACACTTAGACCCGAGCTATGGAACATAACTCATACATGGAGTGTACTTAAATCAGTGAATCGTTGGGTTTCATGATTAAAATCATGGGACCATTAGCAATCTAGATTCTCATTAACATTCACCATTCACACTTATCAACCAACAATCATTACCACTATTTACAAATGCCTACTTCTATACCTCTCTAATATTGGTAAGATGGCACGCAATATTGATAAATGTAACATCAACTAACCTGATGAAAGCAAAATAGCAAAGTGATCCTGAGGTTTACTTTGTCGTTTCTCTCTCATTCCAATTACACATTACAATTCAATTTGCAATATTTCAAATGTCCTAGAGACTTGGATCATTATAGGTGTTCTAGTGTCGGACTTAAACATTAGTTTGAAATCATATAATGACAAGGTTGACAGGCGGGCCACATAATGACCCAATTAAATTTGAAAGTCGGGAATAATTCAATATCAATAGCTGTAGTAGTTTGATGGACAAGTGCTGTTAATGGCGGTTTTTTGTAGGTTATAGATCTTGTCGAATTAATTCTAGTAAATGGATTAGATACTCCAGAAGAAGCTTAGAGACCCTTTGTTTCAATGGTTAAAATGCCTTTTGGCAGTTGGTTCAAAATCCATGTGAATCTTGATCCACAATCGAGATTGAATAGATATTTTGGTTTTAGAGAGGGAATACGTAATTTTTGTTTAGTACACCGCAGGCTCAGCTCATTGCCCTGGGCTGTTTGATCATGTGGGGTTCGGCGTGTTGTGTTGAGAAATCCACTCCACACATTAGCTCCTCCAAAACTTATTTAACCACGGCCCCAAAACAGGGTAAATCAGGGACTTGAGTAAACAAATTGTTGAAACTTTCTTCTTTTCTATTTTATTCCTATTTTTTTCCTTAACTAATACCATGTGAAGGACAGGTGTCTCCTCCCACTTTTCTAATGAAAATTTTTACACGTGAATAACTTTTATTTAGACCATTCGTTGAAAGTGAAACTTCACCAAGGCCCACCATTTTATGTGCCTTATCAATGGACTAAGTTTGGATTCCGATCTTTCAAGGATGATCGAGATGCCTATTTAATGGTTTATATATACTTATTCATAATTCAAAAAAATGTGTATCAATATTTTATGTGAAAATTAACCGATAGTTTTGATATATATCTTATGATCTTCCTAATGAATAGTTTAGTTTAATATTTAGATAGCATATTTGGCGAATATAATTATGATAGACGTTTAGAAGAATAGTTAAAATTAAAGAAATTAACTGGTTAGGTATTTAATCATATATACAAGTTATTGTACTATATGTTTTTTAAATGTATACATACAAACTAATTTTTGAAGGGGTCTATATTAAGAATGTATTCAAGTGACTCTTTTAGCTATGCAAGTTACTTAGATTGTATATTTAACGGTAAATTATGCATATTTATAAGTAACAAACAAGATGAATGGAGTCTATGTTAAGAATATATACCATTGGGTTCAAGTGACTTCTTTGCTTGTGCAAGTTACTTAGATTTTATATTTAATAGTAAGTTAAACATATTTATAGGTGACAAATAAGATGAATGGATTGAATTTTCCATTCAATATGCAACGAGTAGATATTGAGATCAAGTAGTTAGTTTACTTGTAGTCTAAAATGAAAGTGGATGGTAAGATATCTTTTATTGACAGTCATAGGTTATATCAACGGTTGGATTTTATGAACATATAAAAATATTAGAGTATTTGATTGTCCATAGATGACTTAATATATAGATGAAGAGTATTTCTATAATTTAGATTTAAGATAGACTAGAAATGAAGGGATAAAATAGATTAATCAAAATATGTATAATTGAATAAATGCTATTAGACATACTCATGTGCCGATAACACGCACCTAAAATTATGGAGCATTAGAGATTGTGTTGGGCCACCATGATATATATGAGTTTTATTTACAACATTCATCTATTATGATAGATCATTTTAG
>JAJHSJ010001401.1:0-50174 GCA_021015155.1 Magnolia officinalis
TACATATATATAAATGTATTGGAGATGGCCCCACGTGGGACCCACCCATCTAGTTAGGGATTGGCTGGTGTATCTGTATAATAGCTTTATAGCTGTTGTATTATGTCACCAAGCTGTGTGGGACCCACCGTTGATGTATGCACCTTACATCCACACCGTCCACTGTCTGGACGGTGGGACCCACCTGGCACGTGTGGTGTCCACACCGTCCAGCAGGTAGGACGGTGAGACTCCATTGTGATGTATGTGTATTATCAATGTCGTTCATCTAGACCATTCATCTAGACGGTGGCCTGGCCACTCACACCGGTTTTATAGCTGTTGCTTTCTCACCAACAGTTTTTATGGGCCCCACATGAGGCTTGTGTAACATCCAAACCATCCATCCCATTTGGTGAGCTCATCCTAAGGCTTGAGACAAAAAAAAATGAGGCAGATCTATTAGGTGGACCACACTATAGTAAACAATGGGGGATTGAACGACTACCCTTGAAACCCTTTTGGGGGCACAGAAGTTGTGGATCAATATGATATTTGTTTTTCCATTTAATTCAGGTCTTTGTGACCATATGCATGAATTGGATGGAAAATAAATGCTATGGTGAGCCTTGTGAGGTTTTAACGGTGGAAATCATTATCACCACTGTTATTTGGGGTATGGTCCAGATAATCTTTCGATATGATTTATTTCCTTGGAAATGCTCTAAAATGATCTTTAAAATATAGATGAATGGTGTAACTGGTGCGGCCCATTGATGTGGCCCATTGGATGTATATGAGGCCCATTGGTGTGGCCCGTTGATGCGGCTCATTTAATGTATATGAGGCCCATTGGTGTGGCCCGTTGATGCGCCCCACTTGATGTATATGAGGTCCATTGGTGCGGCCTATTGATATGGCCCACTTGATGTATGTGAGACCCATTGTTGTGGCCCATTGCGTTGTATGTGAAGCCCATATGATGAGGCCTATTGTGATATATTTGAGGCCCCATAAGTGAGACCCAAAGAGATGTATGTGTGGCCTTTGTGTGAGGCCTAATGTGATGTATGTAATAATGTTTATAATGTTCCTTGTAATGGGAGTAATGATGGTTTGACGGCCACATTGTAAGGGCAATGATGGTTAAATGTCCGCATTGTAATTCTCCCTAGGGCCCATTGTTAGGCCCATACTTGTTGTGTATAGGCCGTCTAGGCCCATCTTTGTTATGAAGATAGTTCATTACCATATAACATACTTAGTATAACTCCATGATTCATGCCCATACGCATCATATGTATGCTTGATATGAGGAGTGACTGATCATAGCATATGTCATTGGGTAGATTGTTTATGGGACTCCCTGATAGGAGTTACCCACATGAGTGCGTGGTACGCGCAGGATTTACTTCATGACTGATAGTGTGATTCATGCATCTCGTATTGGTGTGACATGATTACTGTACACCTTAGCGACATCAGGGCTATGGCCTCCACAGGCATATCGTGGATGGCAGGATCGGACACCGAAAATACTGTTACTAGGATTGGGGCGCCATAGATGTCCCTGAGTGAAAATCCCTAAGCCTAATGGTACCTGAGGATGACTCCAACATCGAGACCGAGTGGACACATGGTCGCACGAGGTCCGAATACCAGGAGGCCCCATTTCCCCTATGTGTGGACGGTTGGAAGGGGGTGGCCTTACTCGCCCAAGGTAGGTGGCATTGCTAGGCTGAGTATGACCAACTCTAAATAGGTCCGCTATCGACGTGCCGGATAGGTATTGACACACTATTGGTCAGGCGGATAGTGAGGTTTCTTACACTCACTTGGACTACGCGCCTCAGAAAGGGGCAGTGTCATTTAGAGTGTACTAAACCCCAGTTATTGTCCAGAGTGAAAACTGTACTGATATTTGATGCTCTAGTGATGAGCTGCATTGATATGTGGATTCAGATGAGGATTGGTATGCTTGAGTTGCATCTCATATCACATGGCCTTGGTATGGCCAATATCAATCATGCCTTGCATCTCATGGCCTTGATATGGCCGATACATTCATGTCTTATGTCGCATAACCTTGGTACGGCTGATAATATTCATGGATTCGCCAACATATTCCGCATTACTCTGATATCGCATTTTGGGCACGCTTATATTGCGCACATACTTTCACCACCCTCTAAGTTTTCTATAAGCTTATGCACAATTGATGCGTGTAGGTGACGCTAGATTGTAGCTGAGTAGGAGAGGAGTGTGCCATAGAACTTATGGAGCTTTTGACTTTTGATATTGTATTTCCCTTTAGGCGCATTGTACCTTAAAGCTTTTGATCATAGTTGATTTTGTGATGGTGTCTTGGTTGTTGTTCATGGGTTATGCTTATAGTTATGCTTGTTACGGAATAAATTCATGCTGAAAAAAATTCCTCCTTGTATGATCCTAGGATCAAAACCTAGTATATGGGTGTCGGGAGTCGAGAATGGGGCACTATGGAGGCTGTCGGCGTCGAATTCGGCGATCAGGAATTTGTGAGCCTGGTTTCTGAGTTGGGGCGTGACACCTTTGTCCTAACAAAAGTGGATAGATTTTCTTGTTTGTCCATTTAATCATTCATCAACTTGGGACTTGCTAAAGCCAAGACTAAAGGATAAAAATATGAACTCTGGATTGGCTTTGAATAGATGACCTAAGTAGGTTTTTCTATTTGGGTTGGGATCATCTATTTGTAAGGTCAAGATCGTATAAGCGGTTCTTTGTCTTCAATGTAGCTTTGATGCTTCTAATATAGTTGCATCGCTGGCCTTCATTTGTCTAGAACTATTCGACTACTAGACACAACTAGTCACATGATTGACAAACAAACGTGCAAAGGTGGGTGCACTTGCACAAGTACTTTCAGATGTGGTCGACATGGAAGTATGCCATATATTGCTCGATCGACCATGGCAATTAGACTCTGATAAAACCCATCGTGGACGAGATAATATCTACGTCTTTGTCAAGGACAGTCTCAAGACAATCGTTACCCCTATGACACCAAAGAACCATTCCGAAGCTTCTAAAGTGGGGGGAAGTCGCTCCTGACCATTTAGGATTTTGTGGAGGAATCCAAGAAAACCAGTGAGGTGTACACAGTGGTGGTAAAGGGTGAGGAATCAAAATGCTTAAACATTCCTCTAAGTTTAAGGTCATTTTAAAACAAATTCAAAGAAACTTAGCCCGAAGAATTACCCAATGGATTACCCCTCATGCGGGACTTCCAACATTACATAGACCTCGTCAATAGGGCTAGATCGTCCAGCCGCCCTCTGTAACGTCTCGAAAAAATCCGTACAAAGACCCAAGTACCACCTCAGGCATAAATCACTTAGGACCAAATCCTTTAGAAATTAGACGAAATTAACTAAGTGTTAAACTAGATTATCTGTGAAATTAGCACTAACCACTTTAAATACGAACTGCAAGATCCAAAACTTATAGAATCATTCACGCTACATGACCCTGAATTTAGGATCAATCTCTAAACCCAGTTGCTCTTGAGAGCACATTGAAACTTTGTATTGGACCTGGACTGCGCATCAAAAGTTCGATTACAGCAAAACCATACTGTTAGGACTGCCTTACTAGACTTGACAACCACCTCGGAAATCAACTCCAGATAGTATCCAGAAACGTACAACTTGAACCCGGAGCAAAGTGTGTGAGAAACGCGAATACCTTTCGAACATGAACTCAGATTTAAGTGATTTGGGTTATTCACTTGCAGGTCAAATCTAAGGTTTCATACCATCAGAATCTGACCCAAATACACCCTCAAATCAGGAAAAATTTCATACACCGGTCCATTT
The DNA here is from genome assembly GCA_021015155.1 of Magnolia officinalis. Classification (NCBI taxonomy): domain Eukaryota; kingdom Viridiplantae; phylum Streptophyta; class Magnoliopsida; order Magnoliales; family Magnoliaceae; genus Magnolia; species Magnolia officinalis. Next base: position 3,837 of record JAJHSJ010001401.1, read on the forward strand.
ACTCGTGGCCCTGATCGAGCACCGACGACCGTTGAACTGAAACTGGTCCGCCACAGTCGATGCACAAATCTGATCAGGCCAAAAAATTAACTTGACATAGATCCAATGTTAGGGAGCTTAAGTCTGACCGCATGCAGAAAAGGGGCCTCCGAAAGTGTTCCGTTAGAACGAAACTGTCGCCCTTTGGCTATAACCTAAGTATACCTTAGCCCTGGGGCCATTTCCATCAGTCCTGGGCTTATAAAAAGGCCTTAAACCCCCTCTCTCTCATTCCATACGAATTTGAAACCCTAGGTGAGAGAAGAGAAAAGAAGAGAAGGAAAGAGAGAGAAAGTGTAAGTGAAAGCTAAGGTTTGCTGCAGAGATTCTTCCCTGCCGCTCTACGTATCGTATCATCCACCGCTACCGTATCGCTATACTAGCGATTTTGGTTTCGTTTTCGGGTAAGAAATCCTAACCCTAAGCTATTTTAGGGTTTTAAATAGAGTAAAGGATGAAATAGCTAATCTATTTCATATTGTAGGTTGCAGTTGTGCCGTAAACGACGACTTAGAGAACGAATTGAGTTCGTTATGAGTCTACCGACGAAAGGTGCGGACTATAAATATGTAGGTTATGGTTTTCAAGGCTTTCAATGTCAGTAATGATTTATGACTAGGTTGATTGCTATCACATGTGCTTAGATACGAGGTTTCCTCCTTGTATTATGTACATATATAAACTATGTTGATTTATAATACATTCCATGTGTTTGTTGAAATGTGTGAATAAGTATGGAATTGTGATTTATGCTTGCCATGTTTATTGACTGAGAATTCATGATTGTTGTACGTACGGTGAACCCTTATAAAGGTTTGTTATAAACTACCTTACTACATGTATATGATATGTGTAGCCTAAGTATTTGATAAAATGCGTGAATGTGAAAATGCTTGTTTAAATGCATGTAATGAGGGTGTTGAGATAAGATTTTTAATTCCCTTAACTATGGTTATAGTATCCTTTATATAACCTATCCTACTACTATGTGTTGTATGGATGAAATGTCTATGCATGATAATATGTTTAGTATGTGTTTGTTAAATTGCTCAAGTAAGATTGATATCTGATTCCAGTTGTCACATGTTGTTTCGGATTACTAGATGTGAATGTGATCGGGGCTACTATGTAGTCTAAGCAATCGGTAAATGGCTGTGAACGGTGGTTTAACTGCTTAACCACGACAGACATGCCCGATGAATCCAAGTCGTACGCTGCTTGTCGGCAGTGGTTAGACCACGCGGAGTGCTTATGCGCTCCATGTCGATCAGTTCGACATATGCTCGTACTAGTCGAGCTCGTCAAGTAACCTGATTGACCTGATGTATGTTTACCATGTATGAACGTTATTGCTTGAACCTAAGGTACCAAACTCACCAGTTGAAACCTAGTTAACCTTGGTACCTCGATCCACTAAGACTCATGAGCCGGACATGATGGTATGAAACACCGTGGTCGAGCTGTAGGCTTATACCGGGGTGACGAGTTGTCGGCCTACAACTAGGTGACGAGCCATTCGTAGTGACCTCGAGCATACTCTGAGACTGGACTGAGGCGACGAGCCTTTCCGTAGCAACTAGAGTATAAGCTAGGCCTGCATTGAGGTGACGAGCCCTTTGTAGCAACCTGAAACCACAACATCATATGAGACTAACTAGGACTGATGACCCTAGAATGGATCATTGTTTGGGAAATGATATAAGGGAGGTACCTTAGCTTCCCAATCCGACTGTATGAAAAGGTTTAATAAGAACTTAGTAATCACGCTCATGCACTGCATTGCATGTGCCTTTGGCGTTGGTGTTGAGCATAGAGGAAGGGGTGCATGCCGGGACCGTAAGAGGAAGATCGCAGAGGGAGAGCAGGCGAGGGCATGCATCTTAATACATATCATGTTTGTATTAACCAGAGTACTTAGGGATGTTTGATTGTATTGCTTTATCATTACTGCTTGATTGAATTGATAACATGTTAACCTTTGCCTTATAGCTCCATTGAGTTGATCAATCACTCCCACATTCTGGGATAGTGTTTTAAACACCAACTTAACCCTGTTATATTTGCAGATGATGGCACTGCTTACGAAGCGGAGCCAAATTTTTATGATGACAAGGAGGAATTCTTCTACATGCGGTTATCAAGCTGGTCTACGTAGACCATGTGCTGATCGACGGGGCTTACAGGGATGCTGACTAGATATCATTACACTCGTTATAATTGTATTTTGGAGCACACATGTATATTTATTTTGTACATTTTGGGAGTATACATGTATATATTTAACCTGGTAACATGATCACACTTCAGAGACTTACTACAGTTCATATATCTTATCCATCTATTACAGTCTTCCACTTGCAAAATTTAACTGTCTTTGGAGTATGATATACTGTTTTGGTATAATCCCATTCATGTTTAACTCACTAATACGGACAACATTCAATCATCATTATCTATGTTGCATAAGTGATGTTTTAGAATTCGCGAGTTTGAGCTTATGCTCGACCCCCAATTTTCAGGGCGTTACACCCTCACTATTGGATGAGTTCAAAAGATTGTGGAATACTTCATGGGCAGGTGAAATAATTAATTTGTAAGGGTCTTCTGATAGAGTGCATAAGTCCATGCACTGTGCCTGCTTTATTAACACCTAAGAAAGATAGGAGCTAGTGCATGTGTGTCGACAACCGGATAATTAACAAAATGGTTATTAAATACAAGTTCCTGATATCGCGGTTGGACTACATGCTTGATATGCTAGAAGGTGAAAGGTGTTCTCTAAACTAGATCTAAAGAGAGGGTACCATTTGATTCATATTTGGCCCGATGATAAGTGAAAAATGACATTCAAGACCAAGGAAGGGTTGTATGAGTGATTGGTCATGCCTTTAGGTTTATCAAACGCACCTAACACTTTTATGCATCTGATTAATCAAGTGTTGAAGTTGTTCATTAGTTGGTTTGTGGTAGTACATCTAGTAATATCCTAATATATAGACAGGTGAGATGAAGCACATGGAACATCTTAGGCATGTGTTCAGGTCCTAGTAGTTAACAAGTTGTATCTCAATTTAAAGAAGTGTAGTTTTTTAATGGACAACTTGTTGTTCTTTAAATTTATTGTGACGTGCACAGACATCCTATGGATGATGAAAAGGTGCAAGCCATTAGGGAATAGCCGATTGTAATGAACATGCATGAAGGAGTTTCTACGGGTTGACAACATTTTATCATCGATTCATGCAGAATTTCAGCATTATAGTCACACTCATTATAGATTGCATGAAAAAATTGTCGTTTTAGTGGACCGATGAGGCAGACAAGGGCTTTACTGAAATTTAGCATCGATTGTCCACAACACTATTCTTGTTTCTTAACTGTTTTAACAAACTGTTTGATGTTGAGTGTAACACCTTATAGTCAGAATTGGAGGAGTCTTATCACATGAAGGCAGGTCAGTAGCCTTCAACAATGAGAAGCTTAGCGAAACCTCAAAGAAATGGCCGACATATGAGCTTGAGCTATTTGCAGTGGTTCAAGCATTGTGACATTGATGTCATTTTCTAATTCAGAGATAACTTGTTATCTACACTGACCATCAAACCTTAAAGTTTATTAATAGTTAGGCTAACGTGAATTGGGTACATGCTAGATGCATTACATTATTTTACAGGAATTCACATTCGTTGTGAAGAATAAGTCAGGGCAGAAGAACAAGGTGGCTGATACACTTAAGCGTTGTGCATCACTACAGGTTATGATGAGCAATTAGCTGGTCGGCTTTGATCATCTCAAGGAGCTGTATACAGAGTATGAAGACTTCAAGGATGCATGGATGATGTGCCAAGAGGGTTATCACAGTGACCCACATATGCAAGACAATTTCCTCTTCAAAGAGAATCAAATGTGCATGCCCCAAAGTTCTCTCAGGTAGAAGATTATCTAAGAGCTACATGGAGGTTTCCTTGGTATAAACTTTGGGCGAGACAAGACATGGGCTCTTGTTGAGGAACGATATTACTGCCCACAATTGGCACATGACGTGGATAAAGTGGTGCATCACTGTCATATTTGTCAAACCTCCAATAAGTAGTCTTAGAATACAGGCCTCTACCCTCCTTTACATGTACCTGACGACAATTAGGAGGACTTATCTATGGACGTCGTGCTTGGTCTCCCACGAACACAACAATGCATGGATCTGATATTCGTGATGGTATATTGTTTCTTAAATATGGTGAACTTTATCCACATGTAAGAAGACCATCAATGCAACACACATAGTGAATTTATTCTTCAAGAGGTCATGTGGCTACACAGGGTTCCCAAGACCATTATTTTTTTATTGTGACATGAAGTTCAATAGCCAGTTTTGGCAAACTTTGTGGAATCGGTTTGGTAAGCGACTTCAAATCAGCAGTGCTTACCACCTAAGGGTGTACACGGGTCGATTCGATCCAGTTCTGGGGGAAAACTGGCACCGAATCGTTCCATACGATTCTTCCAATTTCATAACCGTAACTAGACCGTTAGTACCCTAGAACTGAACTAGAACCGGACCGTGAAAACAGTTTCAGTTCTGGATTGGTTCCACAGGTCTGGGCTTTTTAAAATCCAACCCAATTGGTATGAATTGTTGGGGCGGCCCATGTTTTGGCACACTCACTTATTGATTTGGTCACATATACTTGGATGTGAGTGGATACCCACAAATAAAGTAGATTCAATAGCTCTAGTGGGCCTCACCATAGAAAATAGTGGTGATGAATGGCCACATGTCGAAACCTTGCTAGGGACCATTTTGTAGAGCTGTATTTATTCCACTGTCCATTTAGGGACTGCATCACAGGAAACAATGGAGGTAATTTATCCTATAGTTGAAACCTTCCTAAGGCCATCATGATCATGATGGAAATATTTCATCCACACCATACATACAGAGGACCCCAACACCTAAGACAGTTGAGATGCTGACGTCCAGCATTAAAACCTCCCTGGTCTAGGGGTGTCCATATCAAATCCACTCTATCCATCCATTTTGAAATATCGCAATAGTACAGGATTCCACTAATCACAAATGTCCAATTTTTGATGGGCCACCCTAATAATTAGTGGCTAGAAATGTCCACCGTTGAATCCTTTTTTAAGTCCATGGTGATGTCTGTGTTGCATTCACACCATCCAACCATTGTTGGACATCCCTAGACCGTGGGTTCCCTAAAGGATGAGAACATCACCACTTAAAACAGCGGTACAATAGCATCCACCATTAAAATCTTCCTGGACCACATTAGATATGTGTTTTACCATACCGTCCACACTTCCAGTCCACTGGGCGATGGGCTCACTAGATGTATACATTTTATCCTTGCCGTCCAACTGTTGGACGGAACTGTGACCCCCCTGTTGTATGTATTATATCTACACCATCAATCTGGTTGGTGAGAGAGGGAGAGAGACGGCGAGAGAGGGCAGGGGACCTGGGTAGCCGCATGAAAACGCAGCAGGGTTGGGTTGGGTTGCTTTATTTTTTTTTTTTAAAAAAAAACATAGGTTCGATTCCTGGTTCAGTTTTAGGTTTTATTCCACAGTTCGAATCCACGGTTTGATTCAGTTCTTCATACCCCTAAACTGGAACCAAACCGTATTCAATGATTCTTTGATTTTTAGAATCGAAACCAGAACTGGTACACTCTAGAACCGGACCAAACCGGACCGTTTGATCAGTTCCAGTCCGGTTCCACAGTTCTACCGGTTCGATGTGCACCCCTACTACCACCCGTAAGTTGATGGGAAGATTAAAGTTATGAATTACACGTTGGGAAACCTCCTCCGATGTATTTTAGGAGCCAAACTGAAGCTGTGTGATTTGGCCACTTCTCAAGCAAAGTTTGCTTTCAACAATATGGTGAACAGGTCGATAGGGAAGTCTCCATTCCATATTTTTATTTTAGTTATGTACTCCACCACTACTGAGTGTGAAATATTGTATGTTTCCCCCTTATTATGCTTTAGTTTTATAAACAGTAATACGCATAATTGAAAAGGCCAAGCAATATGTCCTAGAGGGGGGGGGGGTGAATAGGACTATGACAAATTAAAATTTAACAGTGGAGAATAAGAAATAGGATGGCCAGCAAAATAAAGAAAACAAACCACAATACAGGAATGTAAAGCAACCTCAAAATTCAAGTCTTGAGAGGTTGATACAAATGTTATTCTAAGGACAACCTTACACCAAAAACCAGAGTTTATGGTAGGACAACCTTATTTCTAGAAAGGTCTTTGTATCAAAAACTCAAACCGAAGATGAATAAATAAATAACAAGGAATTGAAATAAATTGTAGGAATTTAAACCTAAATTATTACAACATTCCCCATTGTGCTTGATATGTAATAATGACAACATTCCCATTCACATATACATTCCACAAAACTGAATGATTAAAGAAATAGAAAATAAGTAAACATCCAAATCACAAAACACACCGATATATAGTGGTTCGCCTGTGTGTTCACTAACTGTTAAACAACAGCCACACAGCTTGCTACTCCGCTCTTAATATCCTCACACAGGGGATATTAGCATTCACTATCAAAATAGGTTTTATAAGTTCACTTAAAACCTTCACAATTGTGTCTTTCTAACTTGGGCTTACACAATTCAAAAACCCACATTTTCTGAGTTTTTTGGCTCTCCTCAGATAACCAACACAATGGGATTTTTCTGGCGAATCTCAAACAAAACCAAAATAATGGAATTTACAAAAAAAAAAATGTAAAATACCTGGATTTCTCCTTTTGTAGCAGGTGGGTAGAACCAATCCGAGTAGAAGTTCGAATCAACGTTCAATGTCCAATACTCACTTAAGAAATGGTTTTAGGTTCTAATTGATTTTAAATTAAACCAAATTGGCCGTAGTTCTATTTGATTTTGATTCCAAGAAGAAGGAATACAACAATTCCTCTTTTTCAAATAAGATTGGAATATAGGAATAAAATCAAATAAAAATAAGCTAACAAAAGATATTAAATATGCACAGAGTAGCTTAAAATGAACACTAACTTATCTCAGAGTGGAGGCTTGAATTTTCTTTTTAATTGAGTTATAAATCTCTGAAATTCATGCTCTATTTATAGTTGCAGAAATCACGTCTACGACTGGTCGTGTGGCCACCACGACTGGTCGTAGGACAAACTACATTTTAAAGTTTTAAGCGCGATATGGAAAAACTGTTTCATAACTGGTCGAAGGTAGTCCACGACCGATCGTGTGCACTCTACGACTGGTTGTGAGACAAAAAGTTTAGACACCGGAATTTGAGTCGAAGAACTAGGACTAGTCGAAGGACGAATTGAGACCATTCTTACAACTGGTCGAACAGTCTCCAGGACTGGTCGTAGAATAACCAAAAAATTCTAAAAATATTCAACAACTTAGGACTAGTCGTGGAATTTCTTGGACTAGTCGAACCAGTGCTAGGACTAGTCAAATAAGGTCCAGGACTAGTCTTAGAACATACCAAATTCATGTAAAAAGATTCATCTTGAATTATGTATACAAAATGACCTACCCTAAGGTCAAACTAAGGTAATTCATACCTTAACTGTGAAGTATGGACATTGAGTCTTCATTTCTTCAGATGATGGTTGGCCTTTCAAGATTATGAAGCTTGAGATCTCTTTAAGATCTAGCTTGAACTTGAGATCTTCTAAAGCTTGGATTTGTACATCATCTTGTCTAGAACATTATCTTGAGTCTCGAACAAGTACTCGTCTTTTCGATGTAGCTTTAAAAACTCTAAACATTGCAGCTTACAGAAGTAGACAAAGTACTTGATCTGCGGTTCTTGAAGTAGATCATTGTTCTTGACTTGAAGCATTGTGATTTCTTGACTTGAAGCAATGTGATGTAGTGCCTTGAACATATGTATATCAACATACAAACACAAGACACAGATAGAGGTTTTGGCACTACAAAATTTGACAACCAAAGGAGCATGAGATAATAACACTTACAATCTCCCCCTTTGTCAAATTTATGACAAAACACACTCCATTAATCCAATAACATAAGAGAAGCACAACATGCACAGTAAAAAATCTTGCACCAGTTATATAAGAGAACCAGTTAAAGAATCATAAACCAGCACACACATATACTCCCCCTGAGTAACACACATAGATAGAGAAAAAAATGCTACTAAAAGAAAAAAAAATGCTACCATTTTACCATTCTTCATTACCATTCCAAACCAACTTCATGAGAAATCTTCTCCCCCTTTTTGTCACAATATGACCAAGGAAGCAAACCATTGGAATAGAAGAATAATCAGGAAAGTAATATTTTGATAAACTAGTAAAGAATTAAGAAAAATACCATGAACCAGTTTAACCAAAAGTCAGTAAACCAAATAGAGGTAAAATCAATGTCATCAGACCAACAAAAGTAAAATAGTATTAGAATTAATATAGACCAAAAGAGAAAATCATTCAATCAGATCCAGAAGAGGGAGCTGGATTAGATGGATCAATTTTGTGTAAACCCTTAGTAACGTTCCGCATATACTTGTGCATATAAGCAAACTAAGATGCTTGAGTTACACGTATTTCAGCCACCTGTTCCTCAAGAGAACGCAACCTCTCATCAAAGCCAAAAGGCTGATAGTCCAGATCATTTCCAGAATCTGAACCAATTTCATCAAAAATATCATCCATATCAACATCGTCAGGAGGAAGATTCCCATCATCTGCCTCATTTCCTACTTCAGCACCACTACCAACATCCACTTGGCCACGAGCCAATTCCAATTTCATTTTGTTAATATTCGAATTGTTAAAAATAAGATGATGGATGGGAGCCTCTCCAACAAGCATAGCCACGAGCATTTGATTAGCTAAATCAGTCATGAAATAGGCAAAAGGAATGTTACTATGACCTGGATGGAGATGAGACTAAATAATGGAACGACATATCAATGAAGGAAGGCAAACTTTAGAACCAGGAATGACAGAGTACAAAACATGAACCATAAAGGCAGTTAATTCTGTCTTATTACTAGAACGAGGATACATGTTAGAAATAAAAATCTTGTGAAGTACCCTATATTTTTGTAACAAGTACCTTGCGAGGAGCGCATTTCGTTTATGAGTCCATTGCACAGTCAAATTACACAAATCTCTAGTTAGTATACACTTTTCAGATTCTGAAGGGTTCAGCTAAATTATGAATAGTACCTTCCTCATTAACAAGAATATCCATTAACTCTGTAATCAGATGGTGGTCAACTTCAAATAGACCTTCTCTAGTATCAATTTTAAAAGTTCAATTTTCAAAAGAGAACTCTACGATACATGCAAACATGGCTTGTGCAATAGATTGGTATGCATGCCCACCCCAATGTAAGATGTTATCCTAACCTACAGATTGGAGTAGAGGTAGAATACCAAAAGGAACAATGTGTTCAATATAGACAGACCGTTCAACAATGACATTGTGCATACACAAATCCCGTACATAAGAGGGAGCATCCTCAGGTGAATGAAGATGGCGTTGAGTGATAGGAGTTGATCTAGAGGATGATGGACCACGGGAAGTCTTGTTTTTCTCCCTATCATCCATTATCAATATGAAAATCAACAAATCAAGTAGATACTAAAGATGTGAAAAATGGGTTTTGTTAGATCAGATTTTTCAAGAAAAAGCCCCAAAATTGCAATGAATCTCAAAATAGGTTACTCCAAGAGTGAAAATGAAGTGATAGAAACTAGAATCTACAAGAGAAACACAAAAGATGCACTAACCTTGACGATTTAGGAAGGTGGGTACGACTAGTTGTGCCTCGGCTCGTTGGAGAAAAACAAAAGAAATGACGAAGATGAGATTTTCCCCAAATTTAAAAGGTTCCAACACGATACACGACTGGTTGAGTACCTTTCTCGACCGGTCGTACCACGACTGGTCGAGCGCTTCCTCGACTGGTCGTGTACCTATAAAAACAGGCATATTTCATAAAAATTAGAATTTTAAACCAACAAAATATCAAATATATATACAATATGATACAAATGTGCATGAATAATCAATTTAGAATGCACATACCGAGATCAAATTTCAATTTATTAAACCTACTTTTGTCGAGCAGTTTAGTGAAAATGTCGGCAAGTTGAGTCTCGGTCAGAATATATTTCAAGGATATTATTTTATCTTCCACTAATTCACCAATATGATACCTAATGCCAATGTGCTTAGTACGTGAATGTTGGATTGGGTTTTTTGATATATTTATAGCACTGGAATTATCACAATATAATATCATTGATTCTTATGCAATTCCATAATCGCTTAACATACGTTTCATCCAAACAAGCTGAGTACATGCATTTTCTACTACGATGTATTTAGCCTCAGTAGTTGATAGCGATATAGAACTTTGCTTCTTGCTAAACCAAGAAACCAAACAGTTTTCAATATAGAAACAACCAACACTGGTTGATTTTCTGTCATCAATATTACCAGCCCAATCAGCATCTAAGTACCCAACCAATTGAAAACTAGTATCAAATGGATACCAGAGACCCATTTTAGCAGAACTTGCGACATATCGCATAATTCACTTGATAGCAGATAGATGTGACTCTTTAGGATCAGACTGATATCTAGCGCAAATCCCAACAATTAAAGCAATATCAGGTTTACTAGCAGTTAAGTAAAGTAGACTACCAATCATACTGCGATATAATTTAGGATCTATATTTTTACTTGTAGAGTCCTTTGAGAGTCATAAAGTTGTATTCATAGGAGTATTAAAATTCTTACCATTCTCAAATCCAAACTTTTTAATTAAGTTCAAAGCATATTTTGTTTGAGAAATGAAAATGCTATCTGTTTGTTGTTTTACTTGCAACCCAAGGAAATAATTTAATTCCCCAACCATGCTCATTTCGAAGTTAGATTTCATTAAATCTACAAACTCAATAGTCATGTTAGTATAAGTTGATCCATAAATAATATCATCAACATATATCTGAACCATTAAGATATCATCGTTATGTCTCTTAACAAAAAGCGTTTTATCGACACACCCATTTGAAAATTATGACTTAGTAAAAACTTAGTCAATTTTTCGTACCATGCTCTAGGAGCTTGTTTTAAACCATATAGAGCTTTTTTAAGATGCTATACATGATCAGTAAACTTAGGGTCTTCAAACCCTGTAGGTTGTTCCACATACACTTCTTCATGGATATCACCATTTAATAAAGTACTCTTTACATCCATTTAAAAAAAAAATTTCTATAGCATGCAATGGATATAAAAAGTCTGATTGATTCAAGGCGAGCAACTGGGCCAAAGGTTTCATCGTAATTAATGCCTTCTATTTGAATGTACACTTGTACAACCGGTCTTGCCTTGTTTCGAATTATATTACCAAGTTCATCAGTTATTTTTGAAAATCCACTTAGTTCATATAATGTGTTTATCTTAACTCTAGGAACAAGATATCAGACATCATTTCGAACAAACTGATTAAGTTTTTCCTGCATAGCTACTATCCAGTTTTCATCAGAAAGAGTTTCTTTTACATTTACCGGTTCAATCTGGGATTAAAGCACACGTAATTACATATGTCTTCTAGTTGTCTACGAGTGCGCACACCAGTGAGAGGGTTTCCAAGAATTTGAGCGGTTGGATGATGTATAACAGTCTTTAATTCAGAATTGTTTTGACTTGATGAAGTATCGAGTTTGTCAATTAGAAGAACTTCATCATTATCTGAACTTGGGGCAGGTGTATTCAAATGATCGTCTATGACCACATTGATTGATTCTTGAATAACACTGGTCCTTTTGTTCAGTACACGATATGCTCGACTGTTTAAAGAGTATCCTAAAAAAATTCCTTCATCACTCTTTGTGTCAAACTTCTCCAGATTTTCACGGTCACGTAAAATATAGCACTTGCTACCAAAAACTCGAAAGTATTTGACAGTAGGCTTTTTATCGAACCACATTTCATAAGCGATTTTCTTATTAGATTTACATATATAAACCCGATTAATAATATAGCAAGAAGTATTCACAGCTTCAGCCCAAAGATTTTTAGGGAGCTTTATACTATTTAACATTACAGTTCCCATTTCTTGAATGTAACGCCCTGAAAATCGGGGGTCGAGCATAAACTCAACTCCCGAGTTCCAGAACATCACTTATGCAACAAAATGAATGATGATTGGATGTTGACAGTATTCGTGCGTTGAACATGAGTGAGATTAAGCCAAAACAGCATATCATACTCCAGAGACAGTTAAATTTGCAAGCGGAAGACTGTGATAGATAGATAAAATAGATAACCTATGATGAGTCTCCAGAGTGTGATAACATTACCAGGTTAAATAAATATAAGTGCAGTTCTAGAATATACCAAATGTGAGGAAGTGTAATGCCTCCTATCCCATGTACCATAGCCCCGTCAATACAATATCAGGTCTTCATTGACCTGCCAGAGAGATACAGATAGGAGAACTCCTCCTATCATCACAGAAGTAGTCCGGCTCTGCTTCACAAGCATCGCCATCACCTGAAATTCAACAAATCTGGTGGGTGTTCGGAACACCGTCCCGTAACGTGGGAGTGAGTGATCAACTCAGTGGAACAATAAGGCATAGGTTAACATGTTATCAATTCAATCAAGCAGTAATGATAAAGCGGTACAAATCAAACAATTCTAACTACTCTTATTAAATGCAAGAATGAAATGACATGATGCTGTATGCCCTTGCCAAACCACCCTCAAGCGACATCATCTTACGTTCGCGAATGCTTACTCCCGCAGTGCGCCACATCTACAAAGCACATGCGGTGCGATGATGCTCATGATTACCAAGTTTTTATTAGTCCATTTCAAATAGCAGTATTAGGAAACTAAGGTACCTCCCTTGTATCATTCCCAAACATGATCCATTCTAGGGTCGTCAATCCTAGTTATTCTCATACGATGTTATGGTTTGAGAAGCGTAGTGAAGGCATCGCAAAGGGCTCATCACCCGTCAGCGCGGATACAGATCTCACCGTATGCGGCTCAATTGCTGGCCGTCAGCTCGAGTACAGGTCTCACCGTACTCGGCTCAATCACTAGCCGTCAGCTCAAGTACAGGTCTCACCGTACTCGGCTCAACTCACACTCTAGTTGCTGTGAAAGACTCGTGGTCAATCACAGACCCTTGGAGTGTACTCGATGATACCACGGAGGACTCGTCGCCCGTCAGCACGAGCACAGATCTCACCGTACTCGGCTCTCGCCGAAGTATCGACAGCTCGAATACAGTGTCCCATACCACCATATTCGGCTCACGAGTTGATTGCGCAATGGTCACTACGGGGAGGCACATGGCCCCAGCGTAGGCCGACAGCTCGACCACGGTGTCCCATACCACCATGCCCGGCTCATGCGACTTAGCGGATCTAGGTACCATGGTTAAACGGGGATCGCCACTGGTAAGTTTGGTACCCTAGGTTCAAGCAGTAGCGACCAAACAGGGTGAACATACATAAGGCAAATCGGGTTACTTGATGAGCTCGACTAGCACGATCGCCCGTTGAGCTGCACGAAATGAAGTGCATAAACAACTTCGTGTGGCCTAGCCACTGCCGACAGGCAACGCACGACTCGAGTTCGTCGAACACATCCCACGTGGCAAATGAATCTCAGCCACGAGTTCAATCTCGTTACCGATTGCCTGGACTATAATCATAGCCCCAAACACAATCAATTACAGAGATATAAAGCAGTAATGGATCAGGATTCAAATCATACAATCAGTCTGGTATTATCCGTTTAGGGCTGTCAGGGCTGTTGCACGCACTCGTTGCTCCGCTCCCCCATCACCCATGACGGATCATACAACATAAATATAAATTTAAACATATGCATTACATAATTAAAATCATAAAACAGTTGAGCATGTTATGAATCACAACACAAGCATGAGTTTGTACATGTTCAAATCCTAATCACACAACTATCAAAGGAGATCATACACATAGTGAAAAGAGGTTGAGAGTCATACCTCAACACCCTTATATATTACAATTTGCTAACTACTACACATTCAGACATTTCAAGAAACACTTAAACAACCATACATCAACATACATGACATATGTCGATCACATAGGCATTAGGCCAAATCCTTTCACTAGGGAGTTGCCCCAATCATAACACGCGTACACCCACGACGGATAGTCATGGCAAGCAGGAATCCAAGTTCCATATCCATTCCGTCGTTTCCACAAACACTTGGGCCACACATTTTAGCATATATAGTGTATAATGGCCGTGGCGTGATTTAGGGCAAATCCTTTCGTCAAAGGGGGTATCGCCAATACATCAATCATGAATCCATGACAATTAGTCATGGCGAGCACGAATGAGAATTCTATACTCATTCAGCCATTTCCACAAACACTTAGAATACACTATTACAACATACATGGTGTATGTTAGTAAAATATGTATTAGGGTTATCCTTTAGCCAAGCTAGTATTTTATCCATGTATAATATATTACTACAGCAAATAATCATGATACATACATCTCCAAAATTTATACGTATACAGTATTTCTAGAATACACAATTTCAACATACGTAGCATTTACAAGTGAACATGTATTACGGCGATTCCTTTCGCCAAACAAGAATTTTATCCATATATAGTATAATCATACATTAAATAAACATGTCAAACACTTCTCCAAAAAAAATACGTATACGGTATTTCTACGTATATCTAGAGTATGTGAAATTCCATATTCTACAATGTTAATCGAAACAGGAAACGGAAAGCACTTTGTACATGTGCAATTGCATGCAAATCATGAATCTATCATTATCTGACATTGAAAGCGTTGAAAAACGTAACCTATACACCTAAAGTCCGCACCTTTTGTCGTAGAATCGTAACGGAGTTGATAGGTTTGCTAAGCTTCCGTATACGGCAACTAGGCGACCTATAAAACGAAATAGGTTAGCTACTTCACAACCTACAACAGTCTAAACCCCAAAACAGATTAGGGTTAGGGTTTCTTACCTAGAAACGACGCCGGAAACGCCGGAAAAGCGTCAAGAAGGATGCGGTGGAGCATGGATAGCAGCAGGGAAAGACGGCAGGGAGATTCTCCCACTTCTCCCTCACTTTCTCTCTCTTTTCCCTCTCTCAAATCCAAATTCGTAGAATGGGAGAGGGTTTAAGGTCCTTATATAGCCTCAAAACTCACCGAAATAGACTCCTGTTCAAAGGTTACTGCTAATATAGGTATTTCGTCACTTTTCCAGCTCAAAAGAGAGGTTCTGGTGGCCCTCCTTGAGCCAAACGTCAGACTTAAGCTCACCACACATGGATCTATGAGGGATTACGTTTTTGACTCGAACGGATTCCCAGATCGCACGTGGCGGGCCACTTTCAGTTCAACGGTCAGTGGGCCACGATCCGAAATTCCAAGTACATGTAAATGTTCCTGAAATTTTTCCTGATCCGAGGGTGTAATTTGGTCTAATTCTGACGGTCTGGTTGCTTAATACTGATGCGCAAGCGAAAGGTGCCAGATCACTATTCCAAATATTTATTTTGGAAAGGGAATAGTGTTTTTCATACTCCCTCGCTCCGGATCGAAATAAATGACCGTGGGACATCGGTCGGAGCTGATTTTTGAGATGATTGTCAAGCCCAGTGGGGCGGTCCTAGTTCCTTAATCGGACTCCCGATGTGCGATCTAAACCTAATACGAAGTTTCGTTTCATTCCCGAGAGCAGACGGGAAATGAGTTCGGTTCTAAACTTTAGGGTAACCTAGAGTCACATGTTTTACAAGTTTTGGGTCTTGCAGATCGTATTTAAAGCGATCCCAACGGATTTCATGGCTAATCGAGTTTACACTTAGTTAACTTTGTTAAATTTCTAAAGGATTTAATCCTAATTGTTTTCTGGTTGAGATGGTACTTAGGCCTTTGTAGTTTGTATATAAAGTGATCCAAGTTTTACTACTTAGCTAGTTTAAGATAGTGTCTAGGGCGAAAGTGCTTTGAAAAATTGAAAGCACAAGGTAGTGAAGGGTGGGATTTGTGAAGGAAATGGGTTAAGGAGCGATTTTTGACTGTGGGATTTAGTTTTGACAAGTTGGTAAGGTCTTAGGATCGACCCAATGCCTAAGGACGTCTAATCCCAGGTTGGCAAAAATCCGGGATGTTATATTGAAGCACTCTATTTTTCCTTTCCACAATTACATTCTGTTGAGGAGTTTTGGGTGCAGAGAATTCATGCGATATATCCTGATCGTTACAGAATTTCTCAAAACTGCTATTCTTGAACTCAGATCCATGATCACTATGAATCTTACAAATTTGAGAACCTTTTTCAGTTTGGATCCGTTTGAGAATCCTTTTGACTTCATCAAGGATTTCTGATTTATCCCTTAAGAACGCTACCCAAGTGAATCTAGAAAAATCATCCACGATTACCAAGATGTATTTTTTGCCACCTCGACTCTCCATCCTGGTAGGTCCTATAAGATCCATATGGAGAAGCTCGAGTGGTCTTGATGTGGCATTGGAGTTCACCTTTTTGTGTGAGCTCCTTGTTTGCTTGCCATATTGGCATTCACCACATATCTTGTCTACATTTTGTAATTTAGGTAGACCTCTAATTAGTTCTCCCTTGCTCAATCTGTATAAATTACGGTAGTGTACATGTCCAAGGCGTTTATGTCATAATTCTATTTCATTGGTATGGTCAAGTAGCACGTTTGATTAGATGAGCTCCCATCGCTTACAATATAGCAATTTTCAGAAGCCCTGCGACCAGTTAATATTACAGAACCCTTTTTGTTTAAGCTTTCACAACCTTTATTAGAAAATTTCACGCTATGATTATTATCACATATTTGAGATATGCTTAATAGGGTGTGTTTTAGGCCCTCAACATATAAAACATTCTTAAATAAGGGAGGTTATAGAGTTGAACCATACCTTGGCTAATAATCTTGCAGTTGCTTCCATCACCAAATGTGACTGACCCATCACTCATATCTTTAAGATCAGTGAATAAAGCCTTGTCGCCTGTCATATGCCTTGAGCATCAACTGTCTAAGTACCACTTCGAATGGGTTATAGCTTTGAAAGCAATGTGGGTAACCAAGTAAGTAATTTTAGGAACTCATTTCATTACTATTTTGGGTTTAGGAGTATAGTTGGTCTTCTTGTATTTGTAATTGATGTATGAGTGACCCACTGAGTTAGATTTTAAGAGCTCCTTAAGCAAATCAACTATTTTTTCAGCTAAAGGGTTTTGATTTTGAGTTTTATAGTTGACATAATTGCTTTTAGGTTTTTGAAAAGTTTTAGCATATTTAGAGAAACTTTGATTAATATTTTTCCCTTTTAAGTTAGAGGATTCTCCTCTCACAAACTTAGGAGTATTCTTCTATTTAGAAGGTACGTTTTTATCATAGCCCAACCCGGATCTGTTGCCACATTTTCTAGATCCGGATAAAAGTTTTTCAAACTTCGGATCTCCTTGGGCATACCTCCATGTATCCTTTGAACTCAAAAGTGAAGAGTTTTCAAGTTTAAGTTTGTCATTTTCAGATTTAAGTTTTTCAATCAGGAAGGTTTTGAATTCTAAATCACATTTTGATTTTTCAAAACAATCTGAAATATGAGATTTTTCTAAAATGAGAGACTCAAAATTTTCTTTAAGCTTTAAAAATTTTTATTTTGAAGTTTAAGTTTGACAGCAATTTTACAACTTTCCTTGTATAGGGCATTGTAAGCATCTTGAAGATCTTCTTCATTTTCATGATCACTAGTCAAATTTTCTTCACTAGTTGAATCATCATGATCTGAAAAAGTGAACTTGGCTAAAGTCATAAGGGCCTTAACTTCATTGCCCGACTCGGTTTCAGAATCTTCTGATTCAGAAGAGGCTTCAGATTCAGAGGATTCATCCCAATTAGCCAACATACCCTTATTTTTGGATTTGTCCTTTCTAGGACATTTGTTTGCTAAATGTCCATATTCTTAGCAGTTGTAACATTGACTATCTTTCAAAGTTTTAGATTTAGGTTTAGATCTTTTCTTATCATTTGATTTTTGAAAATCGACCTCTTTTTACTTTTGAAAATCTTGTAAAACTTTTTCGCTAAAAGGGCCATATCGTCTTCAGAATTTTCTAAATCGGAGTTTTCTTGAGAAATATGTTTAGAAGACTTAAGGGCAATAGATTTACCTTTAGGAGCTTTAAAAGTTAACTCGTAGGTTTGTAAAGACCCAACTAACTCTTCTACCCTCATATTGTCCGTATCACGAAGTTCCTGGATCACGGTTACCTTAGAGTTGAACCGTTCAGGAAGTGAACGTAGTATCTTTGCTCACACTTTACTTTCTGGGATTTTATCGCCAAGACCCTAAATAGAGTTACCAATGTCATTTAATCTAGTGTAGAAGTCCATTAATATTTCATTTTCCTCTATATGAATTTCTTCAAATTTGGTTGTGAGGAGTTGGACTTTAGATTTTTTTTTACAATTGAAGTACCCTCATGTGTCATTTCTAATATATCCCAAACTTGCTTTGCAATATCACAAGATATAATTCTTTTGAACTCATCCGGTGATAGTGCGCAAGTGATTGCATTTAGTGCTTTTGCATTGGCACTACTCTCACTTTTCTGAAGTGTGGTCCATGAGTAATATGGTGTTACTTTCATTGATTTTGAACCATCGATACCAGTCACTTCAGTGGTAGGTGGGTTCCATTCAGTCACTGTGGCAAGCCACACGTTCTCATCCATTGATTTGAGGAAAATCCTCATCCTGGCTTTCCAATAGGCATAGTTGGAGCCATAAAAGGGTGGAGGCCTAGGGACTGAAAGGCTATCAAAATTTGACATCTTATAAATAGCTTAGATCGTTAGCTTAGGAAATGAATCCAAAAATAAAGAAATTAAAACAAGCTATTAGGCTTTGATACCACTTGAAAAGGCCAAGCTATATGTCCTAGAGGGGGAGGGGGGGTGAATAGGACTATGCCAAATTAAATTTTAATAGCGGAAAATAAGAAATAGGATAGCCAATAAAATAAAGAAAACAAACCATAATACATGAATGTAAAGCAACCTCAAAATTCAAGTCTTAAGGGGTTGATACAAATATTGTTCTAAGGGCAACCTTACACCAAAAACCAAAGTTTATGGTAGGACAACCTTATTTCTAGAAAGGTCTTTGTATCAAAAACTCAAACCGAAGAGGAATAAATAAATAACAAGGAATTGAAATAAATTGTAGGAATTTAAACCTAAATTATTACAACATTCCCCACTGTGCTTGAAATGTAAAAATTACAACATTCTCATTCACATATACATTCCACAAAACTGAGTGATTAAAGAAATAGAAAATAAGTAAACATCCAAATCACAAAACACACCGATATATAGTGGTTCGCCTGTGTGTTCACCAACTGTTAAACAACAGCCACACAGCTTGCTACTCCACTCCTAATATCCTCACACAGGGGATATTAGCATTCACTATCAAAATAGGTTTTACAGGTTCACTTAAAACCTTCACAATTGTGTCTTTTTAACTTGGGCTTACACAATTCAAAAACCTACATTTTCTAAGTTTTCTGACTCTCCTCAGATAACCAACACAATGAGATTTTTCTAGCGAATCTCAAACAAAACCAAAATAATGGAATTTAGAAAAAAATGTAAAATACCTGGATTTCTCCTTTTGTAGCTGCCCGGAAGTACCAATCAGAGTAGAAGTTCGAATCAACGTTCAATGTCCAATACTCACTTAAGAAATGGTTCTAGGTTCTAATTGGTTTTAAATTAAAACAAATTAGGCGTAGCTTTATTTGATTTTGATTCCAAGAAGAAGGAATACATCAATTCCTCTTTTTCAAATAAGATTGGAATATATGAATAAAATTAAATATAAATAAGCTAACAAAAGAGAATATTAAATATGCACAGAGTAGCTTAAAATGAACAATAACTTATCTCGGAGTGGAGGCTTGAATTTTTTTTTTAATTGAGTTATAAATCTCTGAAATTCGTGCTCTATTTATAGTTGCAGAAATCGCATCTATGACTGGTAGTGTGGCCACCACGACTGGTCGTAGGACGAACTGCATTTTGAAATTTTAAGACCGGTCTGGAAAAACCGTTCCATGACTGGTTGAAGGTAGTCCACGATCGGTCATGTGCACTCTACGACTGGTCGTCAACCACCCATGACTGGTCGTGAGACAAAAAGTTTAGATGCTGGAGTTTGAGTCGAAGAACTAGGACTGGTCGAAGGATGAGTCGAGACCATTCCTACGACTGGTCGAACAGTCTCCAGGATTGGTCATAGAATAACCAAAAAATTCTGAAAACTTCAACAACTTAGGACGGATCGTAGAATTTCTTGGACTGGTCGAACCAGTGCTAGGACTAATCGAACAAGGTCCAGGACTAGTCTTAGAACAGACCAAATTCATGTAAAAATATTCGTCTTGAATTATGTATACAAAATGACCTACCCTAAGGTCAAACTAAGGTCATTCATACCTTAAATGTGAAGTATGGACATCGAGTCTTCATTTCTTCATATGATGGCTGGCCTTTGAAGATTATAAAGCTTAAGATCTCTACAAGATGTAGCTTAAACTTGAGATCTTCTAAAGCTTGGATTTGTACATCATCTTAAGTTGAACATTACCTTGAGTCTTGAACAAGCACTCGTCTCTTCGATGTAGCTTTAAAAACTCTGAACATTGGAGCTTATAGAAGTGGACAAAGTACTTGATCTGCAGTTCTTGAAGTAGATCATTGTTCTTGACTTGAAGCATTGTGATGCAGTGCCTTGAATGTATGTATATCAACATACAAACACAAGACACAGATAGAGGTTTTGGCACTACAAAATTTGACAACCAAAGGAGCATGAGATAATAACACTTACAATAATTGATTTAATTATGTATATTTTACTATGAGAGGTGAATCAAAGAGTTAAGATGGAAAGAACGATTAAAAAAAAAGATTTAATGCAAAGAGAATGACCAAGTGAAGATTTGGAGATTTAAAGGTGATTAATGAGCAATTCATGTGCCAAGGAACCCAGAAAACCAAGTACAAAAGAGAGAAAAGACTGACAACTCACAAAGTACATCAATAAAAATAACATTCTATTCGGTCCCACCTAAGGTTGGTTCGGTCCCACCGAATGCGCACCGAATAGTCCAACAATAATTTATGGCTTTCAAAGATAATTCGACTCGACACTTAGGTGCGACCGAAGACATGTTCGATGCCACCGAAGGAGAGTTCGTTGCGACCTGAGGGAAACAGAGACTTCAAATAAATATTGAAGAAATTTAGTTACAACCAAGATACTAATTCTATACGAACGAAGGCCACAGTCAGTGAGACGGAAGCGTAACAAAAGTGCGTAAATTTGAACTCGGTTCCAAGCCGATGTAGATTTTTCTTATTTAAAGGGGGTGAATATAGTCTTCCAAAGCATGAATTAGGGTCGAAGAGATCAAGGAGCTGTAGAGCTTCTGTGGAGTCCTCCTCCAATCCTTTAGTTCTTCTTCAGATTTTATATTTTTCTTTTGATTTTTAGTTCAATCGTGTTTTTAATTGGCTAATCTCCTAGCTAGGGCAAAGAGGTGAAGCTTATAGCTGTTTTTTAATATCTTAGTTTACTTTCATTCAAGTATTTGGTTTGATTATTAAATAATTCATTGATATTTGGTTTAAATAAAGATATATTTTTAGTTTATGTTGATCCACTCTCGACTCCGTGTAAATTAGATGCTTATGAAAGCTAAGGGTAATCGTTTATCTATTTTGTAAGGGATTAATCTGTAAAATCCATTGATTTATCATAGACTAAACGCATAATAGATGTTTTAAATTCCATGTGATCAACACTTTGACACTTTATATGAGAACCAACTCAATTGAAGTTCAAATCTATTTTGATATATAAATGATGATTTAACCACTCTATTATCCGGTTGGATAGAATAGGACTTCGATTCTAATTTAATTATATGATTAAATTAAGTAATTAAACATTAAGTGTGACTATAAGTGGATCCTTGGCCCTCTAGTATTTTACATCTATTAAATTCCTTCTCAATTACATCATTATTTCTTAAATTAGATTCTATCAGTAGATTTAGTTATAGTTTTAGTTCCAAAGTGTGCCAGAAATTGTACAATCATAAGTCCCTGTGGGTAGAACGAGTTATTACTACATTGTAGCCCTGCACGTGGGGTTTTTCTCTATCAGACACACACTCGAATTAGTCCCGTTACCCAAGCTCCTAGGCATGACCAGTACAAGAATATATGGCAGATTGAATCGTGGGCATTCATGTGGATGTACAAGTCAAGTTGCAAGCTGCGAACATAAGTCCAAGGAGCAAGTAGACATGCATCAGTGGTAAAAGGTATTCGAGGTGGGCGATAATGTTATAGTTCATCTACGCAAGGAGAGATTTTTGACCGGGACCTAGAACAAGTTGAAGAACAAGAAGATTGGACTGGTACCGATCCTTCGAAAGATCAATGACAATGCTTGCATTGTTGATCTTCTGAATGACATGGAGATCTTTCGTACTTTCAATGTTGCGGACTTGAACAAGTATCATGAACCGAAGTTGGATGAGAACTCGAGGTTGGGTTCTTATGAAGTAGATGAGACTGATGTAAAGCGTGTCACAAATACTTTCATGGCAAAGATGGACTAGAGAAGGACCGATTGGAGGTAGGAACGATCCGGACAGTTAGAACCTTAAATCACCCGTATCTCACAAACCGGGAAATTTATTTTTTTGACATATTATATATGATTTTATAATATGAGGACCTACTTAAGCCAGCTAGTCACAACCCCAAGCGTAGGGTCACGATGTAGTAATAACTCATGAGAATGAGGTCGAATCCACAGGGACTAAACTTGCACATATTCTTGAAAGAACTAGAAGTAGAAGAAGATCTAAATCTTAAATTTTGAATAAAAGTGAGTAATTGCAAATAATGTTTAAATTATCAATTAAAGGTGGGAACTAGGGTGCCAAGGATCCACTTGTAGCTATCAAGATGTTACCTTACTTGATTTAAAGAATACAATTGGAATTGGAGTCCTATCCTATCCAATTGGAAGATAAAGCAATTTAAATCAAATCTAAACTTTTTATTGACCTAATTCTCAATGGAAGAGAATTATGATGATTGGAAGGGATGCCATCACCCTACCATGCCTAAGAGACAATGGTGAACAACAGGATTTACCAATCTCACAATTTTAAAACAGGAAAAGAAGATATCCAAAGCTATCACAACATCTATTTAATTTGAGTCACAATAAATCATAGAAAACTGAAAATATACTTTTAATATCAAACTATAAATCAATGAGGTTCAATAAGAATAAGAATCAAAACAACATAATCATCCAAACACGCTACAAGCTTTACCTCTTTGCCCTAGCTAAGAGGTTTAGCCAAACATAGACATAATTTAAACCAAATCCCTTAAATAAAGCATAAAAAATAAACTAGGGAACAAGAAAAAATATTTGGCGGTTGCTGCATTCTTATGAAAATCCCTCTTTTTACTTTTGAAAATCTTGTAAGGGATTCCATCACCCTACCATGCCCAAGAGGAAAAGAAGATATCCAAATCTATCACAACATCTATTGTAATTTGAGTCATAATAAATCATAGAAAACTAAAAATATTCCTTTAATATCAAACTATAAATCCATGAGGTTCAATAAGAACAAGAATCAAAGCAAGATAATCATCTAACATGCTACAAGCTTCACCTCTTAGCCCTATGTAAGAGGTTTAGCTAACCATAAATATGATTGAAACCAAGTCTCTTAAATAAAGCATGTAAAATAAACTAGGGGATAAAAAAAACTCTTTGGCGGCCACTCCACCCTTGTACTATGCTCCTTGAGACCTTTCCAAACCTTAGAAGATGCTTTGCAGCATCCTAAGGAGTCCTATTTATAGTTGTGGAACTCCAACTTTCACAGCGAGTTGAAAAAATCTAAAAGCCACCTCAAATTTATGCACTCTATGCAATTTTTTAAAATATGCTCAAAGTTTAAACCGCTTAAAATTTACACACTTGGCGCAGTTTCCTAAAATAGACTCGGTGTTTCAGAATATGTTTTTTCAGGACAATTTCAGGAATATGTTTATTTTCAGGACAATTTCATGATTTCTTTTCTTCACTTCAAATATTTAATTCTCTTCATTCCTCACTTGGTTTTCATAGATCTTTGGCATGTGAATTCTTCATTAATGACTTCCAAATCTCCAAATCTTTATTTAGTAATCTTTTGAGCATAAATCTTCCTTTTGGCATCAATTTCAACTTTTAGCTCTTGAAATCACCTCGCACATGAAAACAAGCAGAATTAAATCAATTAAGCACTATCATGTTAATAAAACCAAGGTATAATTAGGGAAAAATATGCAATATTTCACACTCAACACCAGCTAACCTAGCTATGCCAAGTTGCCCATGTTGGATTTGTGAGATTCCATCAGATCGATGGTTAAAAGTGCGTTTAGTTCCATTTTTACTATAAATAGTAAGTTTTACTTCGAGTATAAATTTTGATCCTTGTCATGCCCAACATGAAAAGGGCTTATAAAAGTTAAGAGAACAACCTAGTTGGCCAAATTGGACACTTACTAGCACTGAGAGGGACGTAATGAGGTCAATCACTATCTTCCTAAGGGGATAACTACTCTCAATCCATTGAGCTCTTTGCACTCCTCACATAGCTTTCATAAATCCATAAGGGATAAAAGCAGGACTAATTCCTAATAAATTTGAAATAATTTGATTGGTGATAAAATAAAATAAAATTACAAGTCTTAAAATAAGGATCACACACCTATGATGAAGATTTAGACTTAGAGTCCAACTCAAACACCCTAAAACTGTGACTTACTATAAATAGTAAGATTACTATTTATAAATGATCTCTATTCCTACTAGATTTCATGATTTTTAGCCAAAAATATTAAGTGTCTCAGTTGCGCTAACCATGTTATTCTCCTAAATTCTTTAAGTGCTTTTCATGTTGGGAACGATTTCGACAACTCAAAGGATCAAAAGTTATACTCAAGCTAAAACTTACTATTTATAGTTAAAAAATGAAACTAAATGGGACATTTAACCATTGATCTGACGGAATCTTTCAAATTTTCCATGGGCAACCCGACATAAGAGTGTTGGTTGGCTTAAGTAGGTTATCCTACCCCAAAATTATATATAATATGTTGAAAAACTCATCCTGGTTTGTGAAATATGTTTGATTTAAGGTTTTCAGGGTTCAGATCATTTCGCCTTCGATCGAGCCTTCTCTGGTCCATCTTTATCATGAAAGTGTACACGACCTACTCCACATCAGTCCCTTCTACTTCAAAGGAACTCGACATCGAGTTCTTATCCAGTTTCAGTTCATGATACTTGTTCGGGTCCGCAATGTTGAAAGGACATGAGATCTCCATGCCATCCGTAAGATTAGCAATATAAGTATTGTCATTGATCTTTTGGAGAATCATTACTGGTCAAATCTTCTTATTCTTTAACTTATTGCGGATCCTGGTTGAAAATGTCTCCTTGTGTAGATGAACACAACATTGTCGCCCACCTCGAATACCTTTTATCGTCGATGCTCGGCGATTTGCTCCTTGTACTTATCATTCAATATTTGCAACTTTGCTTGCACATCTGCATGAATGCTCATGATTCGTTCTTCCATATGTTTTGTTATAATGCTCATGCCCGGGAGCTTGGGAAAAGGAATTATGTCAAGTGTGTGGCGGGGCACTCGACCATAAATAATCTGGAATGGGGACTTCCCTATTGAGCGGTTCACCATATTGTTGAATGCAAACTCTGCTTGAGATAAGGCCAAATCCCACTACTTCGGCTTGGCACCTGAAATACATTGGAGGAGGTTTCCCAATGTGTGATTCACAACTTCAGTCTACCCATCGGTCTGCAAGTGGTAGGCACTACTAAACTGAAGTCGTATACCTAATCGATTCCACAAAGTCTGCTAGAAGTAACTAATGAACTTCGTGTCTTAATCAGAAGTAATCTCGTGTAGCCATATGACCTCTCTGAATAATATATTCGCCAAGTGTGTTGTATTGAGG
Organism: Magnolia officinalis; assembly: GCA_021015155.1. Classification (NCBI taxonomy): domain Eukaryota; kingdom Viridiplantae; phylum Streptophyta; class Magnoliopsida; order Magnoliales; family Magnoliaceae; genus Magnolia; species Magnolia officinalis. The sequence continues at coordinate 30,126 of JAJHSJ010001401.1, forward strand.
GTCTTCTTATATGGGATAAAATGCGCCATCTTTGAGAAACGATCTACCATCATGAACATTGAATCTATGAAGCATTGTGTTCGTTGGAGACCAAGCACGAAGTCCATAGATAAGTCCTCTCATGGGTCGTCAAGCATATGTAATAAGGTGTACAGGCTCGTATTCTAAGACTGCTTATTAGAGGTCTGATAAACATGACAGTGTTGCACCGCTTTACCTACGTCACATACCAATTGCTTCTAGTAATACTGTTCCTTAACAAGAGCCGACATCATATCTCGCTCAAGGTGTCTACCAAGGCCACCTCCATGTAGTTCTTGGATAATCTTCTTCCTAAGAGAATTTTTGGGCATGCACAATCAATTCCCTTTGATGATGAAACTATCTTGCATATATAAGTCATTGGGATGACCCTCTTAGTAACTTATCCATGCATCCTTGAAGTCGTCATCCTCAACATACAACTCCTTAAGACAGTTGAAGTCAGCTATCTCATTATTCATCATCCACCTTGTTCTGCTACCCTGACCTGTGCTTTAGAATGAATGTGAATTCCTGTAAAAATGTTACCCATTTAGCATGCGTACGATTCACGTTAGCTTGACTATTAATAAACTTTAAGGTATGATGGTTAGTGTAGAGAATAAACTCACTCTAAATTAGAATTTGCCGCCAATGTTGTAGCATTTGAACTAATACATACAGCTCAAGCTCATATGTTGACCATTTATTTTGAGCTTCATTGTGCTCTGTTAAGGGTCAAATATTGCATATTATCCCTCATTTATTTCTTGGTTTTACATACATAATATGGTTTAATGGTATATTTTACATGTGTTTGTGTTGCAAGGTGAATTTAAGAGCTTGAATTGAAAAGAATGCTAAAAGCATGGATTTAGTGTTCAAGAATTACCAAGGCAAAGAATGGACCTATGGAGACTAAGATTTAAGATTTCAAGGTCCCAAGATCTAAGAAAACCAAGTGGAGAAGGAAAGAATTCGAAAGAACAAGCGCAGAAATCACAAAGACTATGCCATTGAAAACCGTTTAATGACATCGAATATCCATTCAATGACATTGAATATCCATTTGATGACATCGAACACTGGTCGATGACATCGAATTTATGAGGAAAAAATGATTTGGTCGCTAGACATATTCGGTGCTTTTCTTGATCAATCGAAGACATGTTCAATGACTCGAAGAAAGGTGCTCAATGACATCGAAGACTGCTCGATGACATCAAATTTATTGAAGAAATTGAAGCAACTCGCTGGATTATTTTGGACACATTCTCGATGACTTGAAGACCTATTCGATGGATCGAAGCTTCACTCGATGACATCGAAGGACGGTTCGATGACATAGAGACTTACGTAGTGCGAAAGAAGAAAAGGCATGGCTTCTGGATTCAAACCCCTTCGATGACATCGAACCAGTTACAAAGTGTTTATGCGGACTGCATAAATTTGATCCGATTATGTGATTTTACGGAACTTAGCTTATAAATAGGGGTTTTCTAAGACTTTTGAGGATATCTAGAGTTTGGAGAAGCAGAGAAAAAGGGCGAAGCCACTTCCTAAGAGTTCTTCTTCCATTCTCCTTAGTTTTTAATGATTTCATCTGGGGTTTTTAATCCAATCATGTCTATAGTTGGCTAGATCCCTTAGCTGGGGCTAAGGGGTGAAGCTTGTAGCATGGTTGGGATGTTTTTCTTGTTTGATTTTTGTTATTGTTGAACTCCTTTGATTCTAGTTTGATACTTAAGCAATACTTTTAGTGCTTAATGGTTTGTTGTGACTAAAATTACAATAGACTTGTGATAGCTTGAATCTTCTTTTTCTGTTCGGAGTTTGTGAAAATAGGAAATCTTGTTGTTCTCCATCGTCCCTTGGGCATGGATGGGTGACAGAATATTTTTTATCCTTCACAATTCTCTCATGTTAGGTGTTATATTGGTAAGCTATCAGGTCTGTGTCCTAGTACCATTTCGTTCCTTAAGATCCCGCGATCCTCCCGGTCAAATTCCGGTGACCTACGACCTGTAGATAGCATTTACGAGCGACCTCAAGTCGTATCCTGTAAACCCGAGTGGCTCAACCCAAGACCTATGCCATTGCAACCGCGCCCACGCCACAGTTCCAACACCACGTCTCGTGCACCAATGAGGCGCTTAGATTGAGAAATTTGGCCCGCGCATTATCCCGGCCGTTGATCGCATGTTGCGGGACCCGAGGTGTCCAGGTAGAGAAATATCTCTACAATCAATCATGATGGTGACATCATCCTAGGCTACCTAGCCTAGAGTGACATCAACCCTACTCCTAGCCCCCCATGCTGCTTACAAGCTATGATTGCTAGCCTCATGCCTCTTACAAATCTCTTACACCCACCACAATTACCTTATAAAACAATCATTTTCTCCCTACATCTCTCGCTCTCTCTCCCTCCCTTTCTCCCTCATTTCTCATCATCCCTAGCAACCAAGAGCTTGGACGTCCCACCTTAGAGAGAAAAAATCCAGCCCTCTTCCACCTACATTCCCCAACAATCTAACCCTTAGATCATCATCTCCACTATTAAAAGAGCATCATAGGAACATTGGAGCACTAGGGAGGAAGAAGAATGAGAGGTTGGTGTTTCCTTAGGGTAGATTTGTTTATTTTTAAGCATGGGACAAGTGGGACCCATCAATCATTGGTAGAGATCCCATCTTGGTCCCTAGGTGTTGCCAATGGTCCACCAAGCTTGCATGCATGTACCATGAAGGGGCCATTTTCCATGGACCGCATCATGATGTTTCTCTAATATCCATCATGTAAAAGGATCATCTAGATCCTTGATTTGTAGTGGGGATGGCATTCCCACCTTGATTTTCTGATTTGAGGTCTCACCCAATCATGAGACCTATCTTGATGAATGTATGATATATGTATAATGCATGTATTGAGGGGCTCATAGTGGCGGAGCCCCTCCATCACACATTTTTCTCTCTCTCCATCTTTCTTTCTCTCTCTTTCTATAGTGATGATGATGTGTGTGGCCCACCTGGTGTGTTCAAAAAATCCAGACTGTCCAGATTTTTTCTAGACGTCCAACAAGTTCCAGATGGGCTGGACATCCAGTTAATGGAGCCCGCCTTGTTGTTCATTTTCGGGCCAGCCCGGATGAAGGAAAAACACAAATAAAAGCTTGATCCCAGGGCTGTGTGGCCGCCCGGGTGGACCCTACTGTGATGTATGTATTGTATATCCACGTCGTCCACATGTTGGGCCCACCTTGTTGCCTGTCCGTTGGGATAGGCTTGGATGACGGAAAAATACAAATATCAGTTGATCTAAAACTATGGTGAGCCACCTGCGTGGACCCCACCCAAATATATGTGTTGTATTCCACACCATCCAGCATTCTAGACGGTGGGACCCACCTGATGGATGTTTTGTATCTGCACAGTCTAGCCTGCCAGCAGGCCTGGACGATGGATAATGCAGATATTAGCTGGGTTCCCCACTTGTGGGCCACGCACGTGGGGTCCACGAATGTATATGTTTTATCCTCATCGTCCAGAGATTTTTGGACGGTGAGGATCCGCCTGATGTACGTGTTGTATCAAGCACGTGGCCCCACCATAATGTAAGTGTTTTATTCATGCCATCAGTCCTAGGAAGGTGGGACCCACCCTGTACGTGCTGCACGTGTGGAAGTGGGGCCTACCTTAATATTTGTGTTTTATCAATGTCGTCCATCTCAGGATGTGGGACCCACCTAATGTATGCGTTTTATATTCGCACCGTCTAGACCATTAGACGTGGACCCCACCTTGATGTTTGTGTTTTATTCACATCGTCTAGACCTTGGATGTGGACCCCACCATATGTATTGTCTCATCCAGACCGTCCATTTGTTTAGCGCCCAGCAGGGCCAGCAGTAGTGGGCTGACCATCCAGCAAGATGGCCCACTTGTTGTATGCATTTTTATCCTCCCTGTCCAGCGGGTGTGGACCATTTTGTGATGCATAAGGCCCACCTTGATTTGTATGTTGTACACGTTGCCCATCCATTTTTATTGAATCATGGGCTGCCCCATAAGGCCCACTATGTTGTATACACACACTATCCATCCATTGTGCCTAGATCATGGGCTATTTCGTGAGGCCTAATGTGATGTATGTGAGGCCCATGTGATGAAGCCCAGTGTGATGTATGTGAGGCCCTTGTGTAAGGCCTAATGTGATGTATTTGAGGCCCATGTGATGAGGCCCATTGTGATGTATAAGAGGTCCTTGTGTGAGGCCCTTTGTGATGTATGGCCCATTGTATTGAATATGTGAGGCCCAATTATGATGTGTGAGCCCACCATGACATATGTGATAATGTTTATGATGCCCATCCATTTCCTAGTTAGTATAAGGACCATGGGCCCCATTATAGGATAAGTTCTAAATGGGCCATGCCTTGAGAGCAATGGTGGTTAAATGTCCACATTGTAATCCTCCCTAAGGCCCATTGTTAGGCCCATTCTCATCTCCCCTTAGTGGGATAACCGAAATTGATGGACCCCTACTATTATTAGTATGATCCATCTCACTTTAGAGGGCTAACCCAAACCGTTGGGCCCCCATTGATGCTAGTAGTATTATCCAAACCCTAAAGCTCACCTTGTGTGCTTACCGAGCCTCCATAGGGGGAGCCGACTTCATGACATGATAGAATGGATGAGGAAACCCACTCCTCATTCTTAGGCCCATCTAGGCCCATCGTTGATATGAGAAGAGTACATCATCACTGTAGATGGAAGGATCCATGACATCAAATTTGGTATATCCACAGTTGAGGATTGATCGTGATATTTTGGTCGATATACACCATCTTTCTGTGGGCCTCGTCGTGTATTTGGGACGATTAATGTGCTTGTTTACTTAAGTTAGTAGGACACACTGAGTGTCACGCCCCAAACCCGGAAATCAGATTCGCAGGAATCCCGATCGCCGAATCCGGTGTCGACAACCTCCGTAGTGCCTCATTCTCGGTTCCTAGCGTTCATACGCCAGATTTTCGATCCTGGGATCCTACAAGGAGAATTTTTTTTTTTTTGTACATTTAACTCGTAATAAGCATAACCACAAGTATACCCAAATTGTAAAGGCAACATTATCATCACATATCCACTAATATAATCATTTGAATACAATGTAGAAAGAGAAATACATATATAAAAAATCGAAGCTCCAGAAAACCGTTGCACGCTCCAAACTCAACACCGCTGCAACCTAACATCACCTACACGTATCTATCGTGCATAAGCTTATAGAAAGCTTAGAGGGTGGTGTAAGTGTGTACACAAGGAAAGTGTCAAGTATTCAATACAATGTCGTCATCATACAATACTGGAAATAAGCAGAAATATTAACAAGATCATAAATCATACGGTAACAAAGTAACCAGAAATACGGACCATTCCATAAGTCAATCAATATCAGAATATGCAATATAGAACAGTTATACAAATGAGGAGTCATAAAGAGCCAGATATCAGTTGTTGAGAATGCGATGCAGTATGTAGTTCCTGATGAGTCCATGAATAGCATCAACCGTATCTAAACCATACAAATGCAGAAACACAGTAACCCAAGATGCAATATGCCGCAGATATAATGTAATATGCGGTGCGAATGGAATGACCATGCTGGAGTGTGAAGTCAGGATGATAGTACGTAGTATCGCAGGCTACGGGGTCCACCACAAGGGGCTTCTATCCAAAACAGTCCCATACCTAAATTTAGATAGTCAGACTCAACGTAGTAAACTCCTGATCTCAGGTTAGTCGCGTGCCCAACTGAAATCCTTGCCATAATGAAGGTACACAACAATTAGTTGCGCACCACTAGCCCGAGTGGATAGTGAATGAATGAATGAATGAGCATGCAACTCCTACTCAATAAGTCCACATATCAGTACAGTTTCTCTCTGGGAAGTCACCGAGGTCTATTACACTCCAATCTAGATGGCCGCCCCATCGCCCCCAACAAGGTGGGTGGAAGAGACCTCACTATCGGCCTGCCAATATCGGGCCCAACTCGTCGATAGCGGACCCATTCCTCGAGCTGGTCAAACTCAGCCTAGCATTGCCCCCTCCTCTCGGGCAGGTAAGGCCGCACCCCCTTCCAACCGACCATGACACAGTGGGAGACGCGGCCTAACGGTATGTGGCCCTCTTGCGCTCATGCATTCACTCGGTCTAGACGTTGGAGTAACCTCTAGAACAAAGAGGGTTTAGGGACTTTCACCCAGGGATATCTATAGCACCCCATGTAGAACAGATTTTCCGTGTCCCATTGGGCCATCCACGAAATACCTGTGGAGGCTACGACCCTGATGTCGCTAGGGTATACGTTGGTCATATCACACAAATGCATGATGCATGAGTCACACAGTCCAATCATGCAGCAATCCAGCGCATACCGTGCGCTCATGTGGGGTAACTCCGCCTATCAGGGAGTCTCAAAATAACCTGCTCAATGACATATGCAATGGTCAACCACATCTCATATCAAACATGCAGATGATGCGTATGGGCATGTATCATGATGTTATGCTGTCTCAACTCAAACTGATATCAATAACCAGCATCGACAATCGGTCATGACAATCGGAATCGGCAATCGGTCATGACAATCGGAATCGGCAATCGGTCATGACAACTGGAATCGACAATCTCTCATGAAAATCGAAATCGACAATCGGTCATGACAATCGGAATAGATCGATAATCGGAATCGGCAATTGGTCACGACAATCGGAATCGATCGATAATCGGAATCGGTAAATCGGTCACATCAATTAAAATCGGCAATCAGTCATGACAATCGGAATCGACAATAGGTCATGACAATCAGAATCAATCGATAATCAGAATCGTCCATTCGGTCACGTCAATCAGAAATCAGCAATCGGTCATGATAATCAGCCTCGATCGCTAATCGGTAATCAGTAAATAAACAAAACGGGGTCCATATATGATCAGCACTCGGCCGTGGTTATATCAAATCCAATAACACGGAGCCATCCCTCTACGGCGAATGGGGCCCACTCATTTGGGTTAACCCATTGAAGGAATGATGAGAATGGGCCTAACAGGGCCTAAGGGAAGGTCATAATGTGGACATTTGACCGTCATTACCCATCAATGTGGACATTTAACCAACATTACTCCCAAGGAGTGGCTCACACATAGCCAAACAGAAAGTGGGCCCATGACCTCACGCAAGGGCCTGATACACATCACTGTGGTTCGCGTCACATGGACCTCGAATACCTCGGATGGGCCACGTCCCATGAGCCCCGAATACATTACAATGGGCCATAGCCCATGGGCTTAAAACACACAATAGGTGGGCCCTACACATGGGCCTAATACAATTAAGTGGGCCTCATACCTGGGCCTCCAATATATCTCAGTGGATCGCAACCCATGGGCCCCAAATACATCACGTTGGATCATGCTCGTAGGCCTCAAATACACAATAAGTGGGCCCTACACACGGGCCTAATATATATCATAGGTGGGCCCTACACATGGGTCTCATATGCATTAAATGGGCCACTTATCTAAGCCTTGAACACACCAAATGGGCCACGCGTCATGGGCCCAATACATATCACAATGGGCCACAACCCATGGGCCCTATATACATCATAGTGGGTCTCAACCCACGGGCCTTTATACATCACAATGGGTGTCAACCCATGGGCACTAATACATTACAATGGTCCTCAACCCATGGGCCCTAATACATCAAAATGAGCCTAATCACATGGTCCTCGTGTATGTCAAGGTGGCCTATACAACGGGCCATACACATGACGGTGGGCCTCAATAACGAGCCCTCAAACACATCAAGGTGGGCCTCAATAACAATCCCTCATACGCATCAAGGTAGGCCTCAACAGATGGCCACAAATGAATCGAGATAGGCCGAATCACATGGGCCATATATATATCAAATGGGCCACACCACTTGGGCCCCATGCATATTAAATGGGCCACACCCAAATACAAGTGGTGATAATGATTTCTACCATTAAAATTCTCAAGGCCCACTGTAACATTTATTTTCTATCCAATCTGGCCATAGGGTCACACGGACCTAGATTAAGAGGAAACAATTTTCCTAATGATCCAAAACTTATGTCAATGAGAAGGTTTCAATGGAAAACACCCAATCCCCACTACTCTTTCCTATGTGGTCCACTTGATCCTAGATCTGCCTCATTTTTAGTCTCAAGCTTATTAAGGCAAGCTTACCAAATGGTTGGACGGTTTGGATGCAACACACGCATCAAGGGCGGGGTCCACATGAGTTATGGGTCTGACTTATTCTTTAGATCACGCCATTAGACGAGCTTTCAAAATGGATGGACAGCTTGGATGCAACACAAGCGTCATAGCGGGTAAACATGTGTAACACGTACATCATAACAGACCCTTAAAGGGTAGCCATGGCCCCGAAAATGGATGGACAACCCATTTATACATCATAGTGGATGGCCTCACAAGTCAGCCCATATTTCGGTAAAATGGATGGGTGGCGTGTATATACAACAAGGTGGGCCCTAGACATACAGCAGGTATGCCTCAAAGGGTTTCAACAGTGGGTGACAACCCACTATTTCCTGCGGTGTGGACCATTGAATTTTGGAGCTGCCTCATTTCTCTCAAGCCTTTGGACGAGCTCACCAAATGGGATGGACGGTCTGGATTAAGCCCACATATCACGGTGGGCTCCATGCAAATGGACAGACGGCGTGGATTCCATCCACACATCCAGTGTGTCTCGTCCAAATGGACGGACGGTGTGGATGAAGTCCACACAAGGTAGGTACCACACACACACACACACACACACACACACACACACACACACACACACACATATATATATATATACACATATAATATAATAATATTATTTTATTCAGTTTTACCCTCTCTTTTTTTTTGAAAGAAAACTCTAGCGCCCAGTCCTTGGGCGCTGGACAAATGGCATGCATAAAACACATGCACCCAGAAGGGGTCCCACCGTCCTGGTCAAGTGGACGGTGGATATAAAATGAATATATCAAGGTATGCCCCACCCACGCATGTGGGGTGGGCCACGTCCTAGACGGATGGCAAAACACATTCATCATGGTGGCCTGGCACCGTTCAACTAATTCAGCACCGTCCAAAGGTATGGATGGTGTAGATGAAACAAATACATTACGGTGGGGTCTGCACCACCTGCTGACGCAAGCAACAGCTGTTGCTGCTGCAAAACAGATGCACGGCGTGGATGAAATCCACCGTACGGTGGGACCCGTCTAAATGGTCGGACGGTGTGGACGTGACCCACATACATCGTCTGGGGCCCACCGAAATTGATGCATACAGCAGCTAGGTAGCTGGCTACCAACCAGCGGACAGTAGCCAATCCATTCATCACAAGGTGAGTCCCATGTGGGGCCCACCATAATGTCTATAAGTCATCCAAGCCGTTCATAAGGTCACACGAACCTGGGTGAAAAGAAGAAACAAATTTCATCTAGATCGAAAACTTCTGTGGACCCAAAAATGAATTTTAAGGGTAGTCATTCAATCTCACTGTTTCCTATTATGTGGGCCAACTAAGCCTCAGATGTTGCTGATTTTTGGATGGAACCCACTACCCTAAGGGGCCCACAAAATGAACGGCGTGGATGATAACAAACATCACGGTCGAACCCACAGTTGGGGCCGTGGGGCCCTGGCTCGTCCGCCCGCCAGCGCAGGACGCCTGCGCGCCCTGTCTTTGTCAGCAGCAGCAGCAGCGAAGCTGCTGTGTTATTATTTTTTTTATTTTATTTTAAAAATCTACAATTCCTGGGGTTTTTCCTACGCGGGGCCGCTCCAAGTGAATCCAACCTAGCCATTGCGTACCATGGCTCATGACAAGCCAAACAAACCCAATATTGAGTATTTTTCGGTGTATAGAAATGTCAGGGGAAATTTCAATGGTGAAAACCACCATTTGCTATGTTATGGCCCGCCAGAAAGTCGGATTGACATCATTTTTCGGCTCAACGTCTAAAATGAGCTGAGGAACGGAATGGACGGCTTGGATTTACAACATGCATCCAGGTGGGGTCTGTATGAATGGCTCGCCCAAAAGCTTGCTAATCAAGCTAATATTTGTGTTTTCTTTACACATCCAGCGTCCCTAGACGCTGAACGGTTGGGTGCAACGCATACATACGAGGTGTGCCCTACTAGGTGGGCCACCAAATGATGGATGGTATGGGTAAAACATACATTAAGGTGGGATTCAACCAAGTGGGCCACACATCACACAAAAATAAATTTTTAAAAAAAGGAGAGAGAGAGAGAGAAGCACCCACCTTCCTTATTCCTCCAAATGCTCCAAAGCTCCAAGGGGGGTCCCTTTAACGGTGGAGATGAGTTTTTGATGGCCGGATATGGGGGATCTAAGGTGTGAGAGGGTTGGAAATTTTGGAGAACTTGGGATGTCCAAGGTCTTGCTACAATGGTGGAATGGAGAATGGAAAAAGGGAAGAGAGAGATGAAGGAGAGAGAGTAATGATGATAGCTCTCTCTCTCTCTTAGCTAGGTAATAAATATTTTGGGGGAAAAGGGAGTAATTATGGGCTAGGGTCATTATTGCTTTGACTAAAAAAATTTATGGATGGCTTAGGGTGATGTCACCCTAGCCTTGGGAAAAGTGTCATTGTGATAAGTGGGTCCCACCAAAACACAATCAATGGTCCAAATAGGACGTGACCTATATCTTTTGATGTACAACTCGGATTACCGCATGAAACACGGCGTTAGAATCGCAGCGACGATGCGGTCGCAATGACATAAGTCTTAGGTCAAGCCGACTCGGAATTACAGGATGACACTCAAGGTCGCACGCAAATGTTATCTACGCGTCACAGGTCGCCGAAATTCGACCGGAAGGACCGCGGAAGCCTACGGAACGATACAGTCTAGGTCACGGGTCTCACAGCTCTCCCCTCCTAATAAAAATTTCGTCCTCGAAATTTACATAACAGACAAGGGAAGAGGTACATCATCATGTATGTTTGTTAGGGTACAATTAATCTACAAAAGGATGAAGATAGCACTCTCCAATCTCAACCTCGCCCTCTCCGGACGCCTCATCAACGATATGGTGACTCTACTGAACCTCGGATTCTGGATCAGAAATGATCGTAAATGGAATACCATGTAACCTCTCAATTTTAACTATAAGCGGGCTATATCAGAAAGTCTCTAAGTTATTCGAACTCGGGGATCTAACCATTCTAGGTTCTCAACAATCATAGAGTAAAGGGTAGCTATTAGTAAGCATGTGATGTTATCTTCAGGTATTCCCAAGTTATGATCTGATACCAACTTCTGTCATGCCCCAAACCCGAAAATTGGATTCGCAGGAATCCTGATAGTCGAATCCGGTGTCGACAGCCTCCGCAGTACCTCATTCTCGGCTCCTAGCGTTCATACACCAGATTTCCGATCTTAGGATCCTACAAGGAGGATTTATTTTTTTGTTGTACATTTAACTCGCAATAAGCATAACCACAAGTATACCCAAATCGTAAAGGCAACATTATCATCACATATCCACTAATATAATCATTTGAATACAATGCAGAAAGGGAAATACATATATCAAAAATCGAACCTCCAGATGACTGCTGCACGCTCCAAACTTAACACCGCTGCAACCTAACATCACCTGCACGCATCTATCGTGCATAAGCTTATAGAAAGCTTAGAGGGTGGTGTAAGTATGTGTACAAGGTAAGTGTCAAGTATTCGATACAATACGGGAAATAGGCAGAAATATTAACAAGATCATAAATCATACGATAACAAAGTAAGCGGAAATACGGACAATTCCATAAGTCAATCAATATCAGAATATGCAATATAGAATAGGTATACAAATGAGGAGTCACAAAGAGCCAGATATCAAATGTCGAGGATGCGATGCAGTATGTAGTTCCTGATGAGTCCATGAATAGCATCAACCGTATCTAAACCATATAAATGCAGAAACAAAGTAACCTAAGATGCAATATGCCGTGGATGTAATGCAATATGCGGTGCGAATGGAATGACCATGCTGGAGTGTGAAGTTAGGATGATAGTATGTAGTATCGCAGGCCACGGGGTCCACCACAAGGGGCTTCTACCCAAACCAGTCCCATGCCTAAATTTGGATAGTTAGACTCAACGTGGTAAACTCCTGATCTCAGGTTAGTTGTGCGCCCAATCGAAATCCTTGCCATAACGAAGGTACACAACAATTAGTTGCGCACCACCAGCCCGAGTGGATAGTGAATGAATGAATGAATGAGCATACAACTCCTACTCAATAAGTCTACATATCAGTACGGTTCCTCTCTAGGAAGTCACTAGGGTCTATTACACTTCAAACCAGATTGCAGCCCCATCGCGTGCAACAAGGTTGGTGGAAGAGACCTCACTATCCACCTGCCAATATTGGACACGGCTCGTCGATAGTGGACCCATTCCTCGAGCTGGTCAAACTTTGCCTAGCATTGCCCCCTCCTCTCGGGTAGGTAAGGCCGCACCCCTTTCCAACCGACCACAACACAGTGGGAGACGTGGCCTAACGGTATGCGGCCCTCATGCGCTTATGCATCCACTCGGTCTAGACGTTGGAGCAACCTCTGGAACCAAGAGGGTTTAGGGACTTTCACCCAGGGATATCTATAGCACCCCATGTAGAACAATTTTTCAGTGTCCCATTTGGCCATCCACGAAATACCTGTGGAGGCTATGGCCCTGATGTCGCTAGGGCGTATGGTGGTCATATCACACAAATGCGAGATGCATGAGTCATACAACCCAATCATGCAATAATCCAGAGCATACCGTGCGCTCATGTGGGGCAACTCTGCCAATCAAGGAGTCTCAAAACAGTCTGCTCAATGACATATGCAATGGTCAACCACATCTCATATCAAACATGCAGATGATGCGTATGGGCATGTACCATGATGTTATGTTGTCTCAACTCAAGCTGGTATCAATAACCGGTATCTACAATCGGTCATGACAATCGGAATCGGCAATCGGTCATGATAATCAAAATCGGTAATCGGTCATGACAATCGAAATCGATCGATAATCGGAATCGGCACATCGGTCACGTCAACCGGAATTGGTAATCGGCCACGACAATCGGAATCGATCGATAATCAGAATCGGCAAATTGGTCACGTCAATCAAAATCGTCAATCGGTCACGACAATCGAAATCGATCGATAATCAGAATCGGCCATTCGGTCACGTCAATCAGAAATCAGCAATCGGTCATGATAATCAGCCTCGATCGTTAATCGGTAAACAGCAGATGAACAAAATGGGGTCCATAGATGATCAACACTCAGCCGTGGTTATATCAAATCCAATAACATGGAGCCATTCATCTACGGCAAATGGGGCCCACTCATTTGGGTTAACCCATTGAAGGAATGATGAGAATGGGCCTAACAGAGCCTAAGGGAAGGTCATAATGTGGACATTCGACCATCATTACCATCAATGTAGACATTTAACCAACATTACTACCAAGGAGTGGCTCAGACAGAGCCAAACGTATAGTGGGCCCATGGCCTCACGCAAGGGCCTGATACACATCACCGTGGTTCGCGTCACATGAACCTCGAATACCTCGGATGGGCCACGTCCCATGAGCCCTGAATAAATTACAATGGGCCATAGCCCATTGGCTTAAAACACACAATAGGTGGGCCCTACACATGGGCCTAAAATAATTAAGTGGGCCTCATACCTGGGCCTCCAATATATCTCAGTGGGTCGCAAATAATGGACCCCAAACACATCACCTTGGGTCATGCTCATAGGCCTCAAATACACAATAAGTGGGCCCTACACACGGGCCTAATATATATCACAGGTGGGCCCTACACATGGGTCTTATATGCATTAAATGGGCCACTTATCTAAGCCTCGAACACATCAAATGGGCCACGCGTCATGGGCCCAATACATATCACAATGGGCCATAACCCATGGGCCTTATATACATCACAGTGGGTCTCAACCCATGGGCCTTTATACATCACAATGGGTTTCAACCCATGGGCACTAATACATTACTATGGGCCTCAACCCATGGGCCCTAATACATCAAAATGAGCCCAATCATATGGTCATCGTGTATGTCAGGGTGGCCTCAACAACGGGCCTCATACACATTACAATGGGCCTCAATAACGAGCCCTCAAACACATCAAGGTGGGCCTCAATAACAAGGCCTCATACACATCAAGGTGGGCCTCAACAGATGGCCATAAATGAATAAAGATGGGTCGAATCACATGGGTCATATATATATCAAATGGGCCACACCACTTGGGCCCCATGCATATCAAATGGGCCACACCCAAATACAAGTGGTGATAATGATTTCTACCATTAAAACTCTCAAGGCCCACCGTAACATTTATTTTTTATCCAATCTGGCCATAGGGTCACACGGACCTGGATTAAGAGGAAACAAATTTCCTAATGATCCAAAACTTATGTAAATCAGAAGGTTTCAATGGCAAACACTCAATCCTTACTACTCTTTCCTATGTGGTCCACTTGATCCTAGATCTGCCTCATTTTTAGTCTCAAGCTTATTAAGGCAAACTTACCAAATGGTTGGACGGTTTGGATGCAACACATGCATCATGGGCGGGGTCCACATGAGCTATGGGTCTGACTTATTCTTTAGCTCATGCCATGAGACGAGCTTTCAAAATGGATGGACAGCTTGGATGCAATACAAGCATCATGGTGGGTAAACATGTGTAACACGTACATCATAACAGGCCCTTAAAGGGCAGTCCATGGCCCCGAAAATGGATGGACAACCCATTTATACATCATAGTGGATGGCCTCACAAGTCAGCCAATATTTTGGTAAAATGGATGGGTGGCGTGTATCCACAACAAGGTGGGCCCTAGACATACAGCAGGTGCGCCTCAAAGGGTTTTAACGGTGGGTGACAACCCATTATTTCCTGCGGTGTGGACCATTGAATTTTAGAGCTGCCTCATTTCTCTCAAGCCTTTGGACAAGCTCACCAAATGGGATGGACGGTCTGGATTAAGCCCACATATCATGGTGGGCTCCATGCAAATGGACAAACGGCGTGGATTCCATCCACACATCCAGTAGGTCCCGTCCAAATGGACGAACGGTGTGGATGAAGTCCACACAAGGTAGGTACCACATATACATATATATATATATATATATGTATGTATATATATATATATACATATAATATAATAATATTATTTTATTCAGTTTACCATCTCTTTTTTTTTTTGAAAGAAAACTCCAGCGCCCTGTCCTTGGGCGCTGGATAGATGGCATGCATAAAACACATGCACCTAGAAGGGGTCCCAGCATCCTGATCAAGTGGACGGTGGATATAAAATGAATATATCAAGGTATGCCCTACCCACGCATGTGGGGTGGGCCACGTCCTGGACGGATGGCGAAACACATACATCATGGTGGCCTGGCACCGTTCAGATAATCCAGCACCGTCCAAAGGTATGGACGGTGTAGATCAAACAAATACATTACAGTGGGGTCTGCACTACCTGCTGACGCCAGCAGCAGCTGTTGCTTCTGCAAAACAGATGCACAGCGTGGATGAAATCCACCTCACGGTGGGACTCGTCCAAATGGTCGGACGGTGTGGACGTGACCCACATACATTGTCTGGGGCCCACCGAAATTGATGCATACAGCAGTTAGGTAGCTGGCTACCAACCAGCGGACAGTAGACAATCCATTCATCACAAGGTGGGTCCCATGTGGGGCCCACCATAATGTCTATAAGCCATCCAAGCCGTTCATAAGGTCACACGTACCTGGGTGAAAAGAACAAACAAATTTCATCTTGATCCGAAGCTTCTGTGAACCCAAAAATGAATTTTAAGGGTAGCCATTCAATCTCACTATTTCCTATGATGTAGTCCAATTAAGCCTTAGATGTTGCTGATTTTTGCATGGAACGCACTACCATAAGAGGCCCACAAAATGAACGGCGTGGATGATAACAAACATCGCGGTGGGACCCATGACTAGGGTCGTGGGGCCCTGGCTCATCCGCTCGCCAGCACAGGACGCCTGCGCGCCCTGTCTTTGTCAATAGCAACAGCAGCAAAGTTGCCGTGTTATTTAAAAAAAAAAAATTATTTTAAAAATCTACAATTCCTAGGGTTTTTCCTACGCGGGGCCCGCTCCAAGTGAATCCAACCCAGCCATTGCGTACTATGGCTCAAGACAAGCCAAACAAGCCGAATATTGAGTATTTTTCGATGTATAGAAATGTCAGGGGAAATTTCAATGGTGAAAACCACCATTTGCTATGCTATGGCCCGCCAGAAAGTCGGATTGATGTCATTTTTCGGCTCAACGTCTAAAACGAGCTGAGGAACAGAATGGACGGCTTGGATTTACAACATGCATTCAAGTGGGGCCAATATGAATGGCTCGCCCAAAAGCTTGCTAATCAAGCTAATATTTGTGTTTTCATTACACGTCCAGCGTCCCTAGACGCTGGACGGTTGGGTGCAACGCATACATACGAGGTGGGCCCTACTAGGTCGGCCACCAATTGATGGATGGTATGGGTAAAACATACATTAAGGTGGGATTCAACCAAGTTGGCCACACATCACACAAAAATAAATAAATAAAAAGAGAGAGAGAGAGAAGCACCCACCTTCCTTATTCCTCCTAATGCTCCAAAGCTCTAAGGGGGGTCCCTTCAACGGTGGAGATGAGTTTTTGATGGCCAGATATGGGGGATCTAAGGTGTGAGAGGGTTGGAAATTTGGAGAGCTTGGAACGTCCAAGGTCTTGCTACAATGGTGGAATGGAGAATGGAAAAAGGGAAGAGAGAGATGAAGGAGAGAGAGTAATGATGATAGCTCTCTCTCTCTCTCTCTTAGCTAGGTAATAAATATTTTGGGGGAAAAGGGAGTAATTATGGGCTAGGGTCATTATTGCTTTGACTAAAAAAATTTATGGATGGCTTAGGGTGATGTCACCCTAGCCTTGGGAAAAGTGTCATTGTGATAGGTGGGTCCTAGCAAAACACAATCAATGGTCCAAATAGGACACGACCTATATCTTTTGATGTACAACTCGGATTGTCGCATGAAACACGGCGTTAGAATCGCAGCGACGATGCGGTCGCAATGTCATAAGTCTTACGTCAAGCCGACTCGGAATTACAGGATGACACTCAAGGTCGCGCCCAAATGTTATCTATGCATCGCAGGTCGCCGAAATTCAACCGGAAGGACCGCGGAAGCCTACGGAACGATACAGTCTAGGTCACGGGTCTCACAGCTCTCCCCTCCTAATAAAAATTTTGTCCTCGAAATTTACATAACAGACAAGGGAAGAGGAACATCATTATGTATGTTTGTTAGGGTACATTAATCTACAAAAGGATGAAGATAGCGCTCTCCAATCTCAACCTCGCCCTATCCGGACGCCTCAACAACGATATGGTGACTCTAGTGAACCTCGGATCCTGGATCAGAAATGATCGTAAATGGAATACCATGTAACCTCTCAATTTTAACTATAGGGGGGCTATATCAGAAAGTCTCTAAGTTATTCGAATCGGGGATCTAACCATTTTAGGTTCTCAACAATCATAGAGTAAAGGGTAGCTATTAGTAGGCATGTGATGTTTTCTTCAGGTATTCCCAAGTTATGCTTTAATACCAACTTTTGTGACGCCCCAAACCCGAAAATTGGATTCGCAGGAATCCCGATCGCCGAATCCGGTGTCGACAGCCTCCGCAGTACCTCATTCTCGGCTCCTAGCGTTCATAGGTCAGATTTCCGATCATGGGATCCTGCAAGGAGGGTTTTTTTTTTGTACATTTAACTCGTAATAAGCATAACCACAAGTATACCCAAATCGTAAAGGCAACATTATTATCACATATCCACTAATGTAATCATTTGAATACAATGTAGAAAGGGAAATACATATATAAAAAATCGAAGCTCCAGAAGATAGCTGCACGCTCCAAACTCAACACCGCTGCAACCTAACATCACCTGCACGCATCTATCATGCATAAGCTTATAGAAAGCTTAGAGGGTGGTGTAAGTGTGTGTAAGTATGTGCATAAGGTAAGTGTCAAGTATTCAATATAATACCTGAAATAAGCAGAAATATTAACAAAATCATAAATCATACGCTAACAAAGTAAGCGAAAATACGGACAATCCATAAGTCAATCAATATCAGAATATGCAATATAAAACAACTATACAAATGAGGAGTCACAAAGAGCCAGATATCAGATGTCGAGGATGCGATGCAGTATGCAGTTCCTGATGAGTCCATGAATAGCATTAACCGTATCTAAACCATATAAATGCAGAAACACAGTAACCCAAGATGCAATATGCTACAGATGTAATGCAATATACGGTGCGAATGAAATGACCATGCTGGAGTGTGAAGTCAGGATGATAGTACGTAGTATCACAGGCTACGGTGTCCACCACAGGGGCTTCTAGCCAAACCAGTCCCATACCTAAATTTGGATAGTCAGACTCAACGTGGTGGTAAACTCCTGATCTCAGGCTAGTCGCGCGCCCAACCGAAATCATTGTCATAACGAAGGTACACAATAATTAGTTGCGCACCACCAGCCCGAGTGGATAGTGAATGAATGAATGAATGAGCATGCAACTCCTACTCAATAAGTCCACATATCAGTACAGTTCCTCTCTGGGAAGCCACCGGGGTCTATTACACTCCAAACCAGATTGTCTTCCCATTGCGTTGCAACAAGGTGGGTGGAAGAGACCTCACTATTTGCCTGCCAATATCGGTCCCGGCTCGTCGATAGCGGACCCATTCCTTGAGTTTGTTAAACTCAGCATAGCATTGCCCCCTCCTCTCGGGCAGGTATGGTCGCGCCCCCTTCCAACCGACCACGACACAGTGGGAGACGCGGCCTAATGGTATGCAGCCCTCATACGCTCATGCATTCACTCGGTCTAGACATTGGAGCAACCTCTGGAACCAAGAGGGTTTAGGGACTTTCACCCAGGGATATCTATAGCACCCCATGTAGAACAGATTTCCGGTGTCCCATCTGGCCATCCACGAAATACCTGTGGAGGCTACGGCCCTGATGTCGCTAGGGCGTAAGGTGGTTATGTCACACAAATGCGAGATGCATGAGTCACACTGTCCAATCATGCAACAATCCAGCGCATACCGTGCGCTCATGTGGGGTAACTCCGCCTATTAGGGAGTCTCAAAACAACCTGCTCAATGACATATGCAATGGTCAACCACATCTCATATCAAACATACAGATGATGCGTATGGGCATGTATCATGATGTTATGTTGTCTCAACTCAAACTGTTATCAATAACCGGCATTGAAAATCGGTCATGACAATCGGAATCGGCAATCGGTCATGACAATCGGAATCGATCGATAATCAGAATCGGCACATCGGTCACATCAATCAGAATCGGCAATCGGCCACGACAATCGGAATTGATCGATAATCAGAATCGGCAAATCGGTCACGTCAATCAAAATCGACAATCGGTCATGACAATCGGAATCGACAATCGGCCATGACAATCGAAATCAATCGATAATCAGAATCGGCCATTCGGTCACGTCAATCAGAAATCAGCAATCGGTCATGATAATCAGCCCTGATCGCTAATCGGTAATCAGCAGATAAACAAAATGGGGTTCATAGATGATCAGCACTCGACCGTGGTTATATCAAATCCAATAACACGGAGCCATCCGTCTACGGCGAATGGGGCCCACTCATTTCGGTTAACCCATTATAAGAATGATGAGAATGAGCCTAACTGGGCCTAAGGGAAGGTCATAATGTGGACATTCAACCGTCATTGCCCATCAATGTGGACATTTAAC
>JAJHSJ010001618.1:0-59826 GCA_021015155.1 Magnolia officinalis
ATTTTCGGCAACTTGGCTCATCTCCTCCCAATCTTGAAATCGAAACTCCCAATCCATGATTTTTCATGCAAAACATGAAAAATCATGGATTTGTAACAATTTGACACTAATTCTAACATGATTTACAGAAAATAAAATGATCGAAATTCAAAATTGCTCACCAAATCGAACATGTGGAATATAGTGTACTACTTGTGCGTTTTGTATCGCACTGGAGGGATACAAGATATATCGTGAGATATATCAGCCGATATTGTCGACATTTAAAACATTGATTGCACATACATGTAAACATAGCAAAGCTCCATATTAAAAATGCATATGGTTGCATAAATGGAGAAGGAAAATCAACAAAAATTAGAGATTTCACCTCTATAATTAAAGCTTAGGGTTTCAATATGAAATAAAACAACACCAACAGAAAATTCCAGAAAGAGAGAGAGAGAGAGAGAGAGAGAGAAGGAATAATTCAATCACATAAAAATCATCACAAACGCCTTTAATATATGTAGACTAATGCTAAACTTCTCACTATTTAACTTTCCATGGGAAAAAAATCATACTTACAAGTTACAATTCAAAAACCTGTCATACAAGTTTCCTAAACTTCACAACCTTCTAAAACTGAAACTGGTCAGTCACCATATCTATGGCCGGTTTGGCAAAGTAAAATTGAAAAGGATGGTGATCCTTTTCTGTTGCCGATACCCTTCTGGCAAGGCTCCACTTTAGTGACTTCTTTCCCGGGTCCTATCAAAGAAGCCTCATGAAAACCCCACCCCCCCCCCCCCCCCCCCCCACCCCCACCCCAAAAAAAAAAAAAAAAAAAAGGTCTCCCTTGGATACCTGGTCGAAAGGAAATGCATCTTTTTCCAGGCTTCTTATTGCAAAATGACACAAAGAAGCCTTGAAATGGGTTAAAGTTCTTGAGCTTTTTCCATGCAAACAATACAAAAGATGATACTAAACTCCTAATCATTTTCTTAACTGAAATTTAGAACTGCAACATAGAATTAAATCAACACATAATTGCACTCACAAACTTGCTCCCTATTGGTAAATTAAGCCAACTTGCACAAGCATGAACTATCTGGAATATACTCAGATAGTTCATTCAATGGTACAATTTTGTTGCGTTTTGGCATTGTTGGTCCCAAGAAGAGGGCCAGAATATCAAGCGGCAAAGATCAAATTACTGCCCTACATAATCTGCACTGGCTAGACAAGAACTTCACCTTGACAAGTTTGGTTGGACCATTTGTCATCGCTAATCCAGATGCTTAAAGTTGCAAACTTTTCCAGGTTTGGAAGATGTTCTGAAGATTGTTCTTGTTTTCTCATGCCAAATTGATTAGGTTTAACATGATCATATGGCCCTTTTCTCAACAGCTTGAGGAGAGGATGGTAGCAAAAGAATTCATTGCTTCCTTTTCTCAACATTCAAATTGTTCAAGCAAGAAACTCGATGTTAAATTTATGAGGCACCCCATGAGAAGTCCCACAATTTCTGTTTTCTACTTGCCAAATTGCTATTCTAAGACCATCTATTCACTCAGTAATCAAGGAGGCACTTCAATCAATCTTTCGTGGAAAACAAATTGCTACTCTAATATCATCCATTCACTAAGTAACAACAGGAAGCACTTCAATCAATTCTTATCATGGAAAGCAGATGGACCATTGTCTCATAATCATCAAAGCCTTGTCCCGTGCTTAGTTGCAGGATCCTTCTATCTAGGTGTCATTCCCACTTCGAATCACACTCCGTTCTCTCTCCTACTCCCACTTCCCTACCTATCTATGCTTGTTTACATTTTGAAATAGACACTTCCCTACTCCCACACATGAACCCTTTGTCGCTTCGCTTCATGCTTCATGCAATTATAGTCCCACGTACTTATGGTCATCATTGTCATCATGTAAGCCTTATTCCAATTAATTGGGTTCAGCTACATGAATCCTATTCCACCATCCCACTCTATTGAGGGCCATAATTCAGTTAGACTACAGGTCATCAATTCTTTTCTTACTACCTCCACCCACATCCTTTTGGGCCTTCTCCTTGTCCTTTTAGAGCCTTCAACTTGTACTTACTCTCTCCTAACCAGTGCGGTTTTTGGTCTCCATTGAACATGACCAAACCATCAAAGTCTACTTTCCCTCATCTTGTTAGCTATTGATGCCACTCCTAAGTCCCCTCAAATCCACTCATTTCTAGTTCTATCCTTCCTCATCTTGCCACCCATCCATCTCAACATCTTCATTTCAGCCACACTCATCCTATGAACATGTTGTTCCTTAAGTGCCCAACATATTGTCCCATAAAGCATGGCTGGTCTTATCCCGTAGAATTTCCATTTAAATTTGAGTGATACACAGCGATCACATAAAACTCCAAAGGCACATCTCCACTTCTACCGCCCAGCTTGAATTATATGGCAAACATCCTTCTCAATCTCCCCCCACTCATAAATTATCGACCCGATAAATAAAAAATGGTCATTTTGGGAAACTTCTCAGTCAGAATCTTAACTAATTCTTCATTTCCACTCCTATTGTTACTAAAATTCCACTCCCATGTACTTATGGTCTGCTTTGCAAGTCATGCTTTCCAATCATTCAAAATAGTTCTCATGATTGCTTGGCAAAAGTTCGACGGCCACTTAGCTACCTGACATCAACCCTCCTTTATCACGCTTGGGATTAGAGGATACATAGCTACCATGAGTTCCGGAAAAAAAAAATGCATCCTACAATACGCTTCAAAAAAAAAATGCATCCTACAATATCTAGTTGGTGTGCACTCTGTATCCCATTTCACATGTGCATGATATCCAAGCCAAGCAAAAGGTGGGCCCCACCATCAGTCACCCAGTGAGAAATCAGGCCAGTATCATCAGAGTGGCGACACTGGAGAGCAAATACCAACAGTTTAAATTTGACATGCCAACAATCTCATTAGATGATCTGCAGATAATCTCATTACATGTGCATGTGTGATGAGTGGACCAGCCTCATTTTTATTGCCTGGCAAACTTAATGGTGGCACCCACCTTTTGCATGTCTTAGATGTCACACGCACGTGACATGTGTGCCGGGATAATCCTAACTCAACTTACACTAGAGCGCATGTGATAATCCCTCTTTCAAAAAAAAAAAAATTAAAATTAAAATTAAAAGCAAAAGCAAAAAAACATTAAACTTCACAAGAAAAATAATCCTTCTAAACTAACAGTCCATTAATATATAATTTCACAATGTAAACACTCCAGAAGAAAAATCCGACTTATAAGAAGAAAATCCTATTCCATAAGAAACAGAGAGAAGAAAAACAAGAAGTTCTGGGTAAAATCCTTACGTCCAGACGTTGAGAGTCTCATTATGAATGGTGAAGATGCTGAAGAAGATCTGTTTAAGTGGCCACTCTGATCGATAGTGACCGACTATAAACTCATTGTCGCGCAAATAACCAGGCAACGAATGGTATTCAACGAGCTGATACTTCATTTTCTTCCACAATCTCTTCCCCTTGCCTTCCTTTGATGACGCTCGATTCCCATCTTCACCTCCAAAACAGCAATTCTCAGCCGTATCCGAAGAAACTCTCGAATTCTCACATTTCACACAATCATCATCCATCTTTCCTTCAATAGCAACCCAAACAAAAACCAATATCAAACTAAGATAAAAGAATCCAAAAACAACAGAAAAATATCCTAAGGCCTCAAGTATCTGCACAAAAACAAAAACCCAGATGAGAAAATCAAGATCTCTGTATAAAAAGAAGAACCGAGATGGGAAAATCAAATTCTCTGTATGAAAACAAAACCCAGACGCGAAAATCAAAATCCCTGCAGGAAAACGGAAAACCCAGATTAGGAATTCAAGATTCCTACATGGAAAACGAATATCCAGATGGGAAAGTCAAATCTCTGCAGGAAAACGAAAAAACCCAGATTAGGAATAAAAGATTCCTGCATGGAAAACGAAAACCCAGATGGGGAATTCAAAATCTCTGCCTGAAATAAAAAACCCAGATTCGAAAAGGAAAAAAAAAAAAAAAAAACGTACCTGGGAAAAACACAATCCAGGATTGCCAGGAATTCCGGGGAAACAAAAAAGGCAGTGATTCTATATTTTATTTATTAACTTTATAAGCTTTTTAAAATCAGAGATAGTGTTTGATCCAAACTCGTGCGATTTCGATAAGAAAGAGGAGAGATTTTTAATTTCCCTCTTTCAAAAGCGTAAACAAAAGATCGAATCTGTCGTTGGAATATGTTCCTTTGATTCGGTAGGGCAAACGATACGATTGATTGCGCTGTCTCAATCATCCTTTCATCG
This sequence comes from Magnolia officinalis, assembly GCA_021015155.1. Classification (NCBI taxonomy): domain Eukaryota; kingdom Viridiplantae; phylum Streptophyta; class Magnoliopsida; order Magnoliales; family Magnoliaceae; genus Magnolia; species Magnolia officinalis. Next base: position 4,345 of record JAJHSJ010001618.1, read on the forward strand.
TCGACGTGGAAGGTTAAAATCGGATTACGAAACCGACCTACGTGTTTGGTGACGTCCCCCAGTTTCGCGTGCTCCACCGCAATGTATTTATTATATCCACACCGTACTTCTATTAGGCGAGATTTTTGAAGAACATAGCTCAAAATTGAATAACATCCAAAAGTTTAAGTGGACCACATAATCAGTGGTATCAATGATTACCATTGTTGAAATATTGTTAGGCCCATCATAGTGTTTATTCCGCATTAAGCTATTCATGAGCTAACACAAACCTTGCCGAACATTTTAAAAAAATAAAAAAAGGAAATATCAAATAATATTTCAATGGTATACGTCCAATCCTTACTACATTATGCACATCGGTCCACTTGAGTTTGGGTTCTATCTTACTTTTGGGCTCAAGCTTTAAATGATCTATTCAAATAAATGAACGGCTTAGATATAACACATACATCATATTCGGCCACAAAACTTTGTGATGCTACACACCAGCTAAAGCCTTTCACACGGGGGAGGGGGGGAGATTTTGTGATAAATTCACCGTCCACCTGTTTTGATAGTTGATTTTAGGACTTATAACAAAAATTGAGGTGTATCCAACACTCAAGTGGGCCACACGAGAGGAAACATTGGAAATTAAGAGAACATCGTTGAAGCATTCTTATATGCCTATAAAAGATTTATATTAAGATATCTTTTTAATATTTTCACTTCATCCCATTAGAAATGTTCTTATAAATGGTTTTGGTAGTATATAAGAGGTCATTTGGCACCGTGGATTGGAGGGGGTTTTCAATCCCTGGTTGTTTGGTAGCATAAAGTAACACGGTTTTCAAATTGTTTGTAATTCTTGGTGAGAGCTTGGATTACACTTAAAATCATTTCAATAGTTGTAGGTGTAACATGTGTGTCACTATACACTATTATTTTACTGGGCACATGGCCCACTAATATTGATCAGCACCATCCAAACATTGTCCATGTAAATCAACGATTAAAAATCATTGGTTAGTCACTCAAACATGATCTTATGCTTGTTGCCCATCGAAGACTAAGAATTTCATCATTTTTGAGCAAAGCATATATTTCAGTGGGCTTATCACAACCATTGTATCAAAAATTACATATCTCATTAATTAGAGATATTAAATTGATTTAGTAATTAAATTCAAATCTCTGTAAATATACTATGATGGGTACTTTTGGATTTAAGTTTATTCACACTCCACGGTGTCAAACACAAACACATTAGGAGGATTGCAAATCCGGGAGTTTCTACTCCGGGGGTTCTAAATCCAAGGGTTACAAATCCACGCTCCCAAACGGGCCCTAAAGATAAGATAGAGCTCCAAAATGTTACAATTGTAAAAATTTCTTTTCCCAATTTCTCCTTTGGTGTGACCCACTTGGGTTTTGTATCCACCACATTTTTGGTCTCATGAGCTCACAAAGCGGCTGGACCGAATTAATTTATCACATACCACTACCATCCCCGGCGCGGATTAGGTACTTCCCCGCTAGTTGGAGAATGGGATAGCGGAGGCTTTGAGGGCCATTGAAGATCCACCGTGATGTTTTCACTTTATCCAAACCGTCCATCCATTTTTCCATATCATTTTAAGGTATTGAATCAAAAATGGAGAAAGATCAAAGGCTTAAATGGACCACAAGGTGGGAATTAGATTCCTACCGTTGAAAAATTCTCGAGGACCACAGAAGTTTTGGATCAAGATTATATTTGTTTTTTCAATTCACCCAAGTATATATGATCATATGATCGTATCAACAGGTTGGATGGCAAATAAAAACACAGTAGACCTTAAGAAGGTTTCAACGGTAGGCACCCTTAGCATTGCTGCTTCCTGTGGTGTGGTCTAATTAAGCGTTGGATCTTTCTTATTTTTTATAATTATGCTAAAATTATATAGAAAAATGGATGGACGGTCTGGATAAAATGGAAACATCACGGTGGACACTCAGTGGCCCTAAGAGCCTACGCTTGTCCTGAGCTCCGAACAGGCGGGGAAGTACCTAATCCGCTCCCGCTTATTTCATGAATCGTGCGGGCTATACCCTATACGCATGTAAGTCGGCAGTGTCACCACGTGGTGTATGTAAGTCGGCAGGGTCATCACGTGTGTTTGTAAGGTGTTTTGTATACTTCCCAACCTTTTATGCTGACGTCACACGGTTTACCCGTTTAAGGCATGAAATCAGACCCAAGCATCTCTGAGTAGACAACAACACTACATGAATGAGTAGAAATAATACTGTCCACCATTAAAACCTGATCCCACAATAATGCTAATAAGGGGCGTTTGGCACATGGTATTAGAAAGGATTAAGTGGGATGGAATTGCATTTTGTCCCCTGCCAATTCCACTCCATGATTGAGAAGAATGGAAAAACTTGGAATTAGATCAATTGGAAATGCACTGGTCCGTGTCAATTTCACTCAATGTTAGCAAGTTGTGTAAGTCACACCATGATGTGTGGGCTATATCCACACCATCTACCATTTTTCGAGATCATTTTAGACCATGGGTTAAAAATCGGGTAGATCTAAAGCCCAAGTGGACTCCACCATAGAAAGCAACAGGGATTGAATACTTATCATTAAAAACTTCTCTTAGGCCACATAAGTTTTGGATCTGCCTCATTTTTAGGCCCCATGCCATAAAATGAGGTTACAAAACAAATGAACGGTTTAAATATAACACATATGTGTATTCTTAATAGTTTCAAATGATGGTGGGTATATCCATTAAATGTACCACCATATTACAAACAGGAGATTGAATTAAGCTGCTTTTTTTTTTTTTTTTTTTTTTTTTTTTTGTAACACACGCATACACACACCTACACACACTCACGCTAGTGGAATTTCACCACCAATGGGTACTCGAACCCTTGACCGGGAGTTGAAACTCCTGAGAGTCTACCACCCAAGCAGGAGTAAGGTTCCATGGTAACAGGGGACAATCCCTGCCATGTGTAATAATTATGTTTTTTTGAATCTCATCCCACCTAATCTTTTCCAATGTCATGCGCCAAACACCCCCTAATTTATCAAAAACCTGACTAGGATCCACAATGATGCTAATTTATCATCCATCTTATTAATAGACACCCTAGCTTCACCCAACACAACGGGCCCTTACATGGGGTTACCATGGGCCCACCTTGATGTATGTATTATATATTAAAGTTGTCTATTTAATTTTTTTAGATTATTTTAGTGCATTATTCTAAAAATAAAGCAGATCCAATAATAAGAGGGATTATACCATAAGAAACAATGGTGATTAACCATCCTACCATTAAAAAATTCTTAGGACGCACCTTAATATTTCCATAGTGTTTATTTACCATTCAATTTGCTAATAAGGTCACATAAGTTTAGATGACGGTTAAAAAAAAACAAATATAACCTTGATCCAAAACTTTTATGGCCTATTAATGGTCAATTAATAATTTTTTTATGATATTGTCCACTTCATAATTAATTTATTTCATTTTTCAAAAAATGCCTTAAAATTATATGAAAAAATCGATGTACAGAGTGGATAAATAATACATATATAAAGGTGGGACGCACAGTAACCCCATGCACAAACATCAACTTGATACAAAATTTTCGTAGCCCACAAAAAGGTTTCGACAGTGGATGTTATTATCCCATTGTTTTTTGTTTTTGTAATGTGGCTCACTTTAACTTTGGATATGCTTTAATTTTAGACTCATGTCCTCGGATAATTTGGTAAAACTGATTAACAATGTGCCTAAGACACTTATAGGATGGTGAATGTTAGACTACTGTCACGCCCCGAACTCGGAAACCGGGCTCACGAAATTTTCAATTACCGAATCCGGTGCCGACAGCCTCCATAGTACCCCATTTTCGACTCCTGGCACCCATACACCAAGTTCCGATCCTGGGATCCTACAAGGAGTATTTTTTTAACATCAATTTGATTTGTAATGAGCATAACCAAAAACATAATCCATGAACAATAACTACAAGAACACCATCACAAAATCCTCCATGATCAAAAACTTTAAAGTACAATGCGTTATGAAGGGAAATACAAGATAATGATAACAGAAATTCTTGAAGCTCGACTGGACGCTCCTGCTGTAACTATGTTACGGCTGCGTCCTAGCATCACCTGCACGCATCAATCGTGCATAAGCTTATAGAAAGCTTAGAGGGTGGTGTAAGTGTATGCACAATATGAGCGTGCTCAGAATGCAATGTCAAAGTAATGTGGAATCATGCTGATGAGTACATGAATGCAATTAGCCGTACCAAGGTTATGCGGTGCAAAACACGAATGCTATCGGCCATATCAAGGCCATGCGATGCGAAATGCAAATCATACATGTCAATCCTCATATCAATGCAGCTCATCACTAGAACATCAAATATCAGTACGGTTCTCGTTCTGAATAATTACAGGGGTTTAGTACACTCCAAATGGCATTGCCCCTTTTCCAAGTGCGCAGTCCAAGTGAGCGTAAGAAACCTCACTATCCGCCTGGCCAATAGTCTACCAATATTTATCCGGCACGTCGATAGCGAACCTATTCACAAGCTAGTCAAACTCAGCCTAGTAATGCCCCCTACCTTCGGGCGAGTAAGGCCACACCCCTTTCCAACCGACCACGACACAGTGAGAGACGCAGTTTCCTGGTATTCGGCCCTCGTGCGCTCATGTATCCACTCGGTCTCGACGTCGAAGTCATCCTCTAGTACCATCGAGTTTAGGGATTTTCACCCAGGGACATTTATGACACCCCGATGCTAGAAACAGTATTTCCGTTATCTAATCTAGCCACCCATGATATGTCTGTGGAGGTAATAACCCTGATGTCGCTAGGGCATACAGTAATCACAATCATACACATGTAAAGTGCATGAGTCACGCAGTCCAATCATGCATCAATCCTACGCTCATGTGGGATAACTCTGCCTATTAGGGAGTCCCCTGAACCACCTACACTATGGCGTATGCAATGTCCAATCACATCTTATAACATACATACAGATGATGCGTATGGGCATATATCATGATGTTATGCTGTCACAAACTCATAATCAGCAACAATAGTCGGTATCGGCAATCGGCAACAATAGTCGGTATCAACAATCAGCACCAATAATCGGCATGATAATCAACCTCGACGCAAGGCGGGGTCCATAGATGGACGGCCGATGATAGATCAATTAAAAATCAATGGGGCCCAAGCGTTGGGGTTAACCCAATAGAGAATTATGAGAATGGGCCTAACAAGGCCTAAGGGAAAGTCACAATGTGGACGTCCAACCATCATTGCCCATCAATGTGGACATTTAACCAACACTGCTCCTAAGGAATGACGCTCATAGGGTCAATCGGATAGGGACCCACGGCCTAGCACAAGGGCCTAATATACATCATCATGGATCTTAATTACATCAAATTGGTCGAATCAAATTGGCCGATCGAATGGGCCGAATCAATTGGGCCGGTCAAATGGGCCAAATCAATTGGGTCGATCAAATGGGCCGCTACAAATGGGCCGAATCGATTAGGCCGATCAAATGGGCCAAATCAAATAGGCCGGTACAAATGGGCTGAATCGATTGGGCCGAATCAAATGCATCATGTATTCATTGCAAGGGATCATTATGGTGCATAAAAAAAATGAATCATATCCGAAGGATCATATGGACCATACCACAAATGACAATGGTGACAATGATTTCTACCGTTAAATTTCTAGTGGGCCACCATAGTATTTATTTTCCATCCATACTGTTCATAAGGTCACAAGGACCTAAACGGGGAAGGAAAACAAATATTATATTGAATCAAAACTTCTATAACCCAAAGGGGTTTCAAGGGTGGGCGTTCAACACCACTGTTTTCTGTAGGGTGGTCCACTTGATATTAGATCTATCTTATTTTTAGTCTCAAGCCCAAGGACGAGCTCACCAAATGTATAGACGGTTTGGATAAAGCACATGCGGCATGGTGGGCCCACGTCCAATCTGATGGACGGCTTGGATATAGAATACATACATCAAAAGGGGGTCCACCGTCCCACCATATGAACAGTGTGGATAAGACCCATACATCACGTGTGGGCTCCACCCGTAAGATGGATGGACGGTTGGACTCATGGTTGCCGCACAGTCCAGCAACTGGACGGTGTAGATGTAACATACATCATGGTGCGGTCCACGTAGTGGCCCACCTCAAGTACAATATATATATATTATATATATATATATATATATATATATATATATATATATATATATAAATGGCAGAGTTGCCCTGACCCACCGTCCAGACCCCTCTGGACGGTGATGATCCTCACATTAAAGGTGGGTCCCATGTGGGAGTGGCCCACCATAACATGTATTGTAACTATAGTATATTAAATTATATAATATTATATATATAAGATGTATTGTTAATAAAATATATTATATTATATATAATATAATATATACATGTCTGTGTGTGTGAGTGAGAGTGAGGGTATGATAATATAATATATTATATTATATATATTATATGTCATATATGCATGTGCGTGTGTGTGAGAGAGACTGAGGGGTGTCAGCGTTGTCAGCGTCTGGACGGACGGCTGATGGTGGGTCCCACATATTTGGACGATTATGATGCAACACATACATCATGTGGTGGGGCCCACAGATCTAGCTGATGGTCCAGCTGCTACATGTTGTTGGACGTCATACTGATGGACGGTTTGGATTCAACGTACACACGAGGTGGGTCCACACGTGTAGGACCCACCAGGTTAGCTTGTTAGTATACACCCACGTCAGTACACACACTTCATGTTAGCCACCGCCACTAAGACCTCAAGTGTTGAAACGAGGTATCTCCACTCGGTTTGCCAGTTGAGCTATGGATCTGGGTGTGTCTAGACCCTGGACAGCTCGGATGTAGATGCACTTCACGGTGGAGTCCCACCATTCATGATGGACGGTGCGGATGAAACACAAATTAGTGGGGCTCACTTCATCAAAACGGATAGAAAGAGAGAGGGAGAGAGAGAAAGATGGTGATGGAGGGACCCCGCCACTATGGGTCCCTCATGATTACAACATATACATCATCATGGGTCCTACCTACAAGTGGACCCTCAAATGCAAATCGACGATAGAGCACCCACCTATCGGCCTCTTTCTTTAGCTCCTTGGACTTGTATGCTCCTTGCCTTCAACTTTGATGGAGGTTGATGGTGATTGGAAGGTTGAGATGGGAGATGAGAAGGTTAGATGGTGAGGTGTGAAGCTCTCAACATGGTTAGAAATAGAGGGAGGCCATGGACGTTAGGAGCTCTTATTATTTGAATGACAAGAAAGAGAGGGAGAGAGATAAGAAGAGAGGGGGGTAGTTGCAATCATGATGGTAGGGTCATCATGACTTGTAAGAGAGGAGTGTGACTAACAATTATGAGATAGAGCAATCATTACTTGGGGAAGAGATGTCATTATTACATGTAAGAAGGGTTGACTTATGAAGAGGGGTCATCATTATTTGTGTAAGGGCATGACATCACCTACCTAGGAAATTGTGTCGGTGGGTCCCGCAACGTGCTGTCCACATGTCATGATTTAGACGTCGGATCGGTGCGCGAGTCGCAACGTTGGAACCGCGACAACGGCGCAGTCGCTAAGGTACAAGTTTCGGGTCAAGCCGACTTCGGTATGCAGGCCTCTTCTTAGGATTGCACGCAAACGTCGGATACAGGTCGAGGGTTGTCGAAATTCGACTGGAAGGACCGCGGGAGCCTACAGAACGGTACAGACTAGGATACGGGCCTTACAATTACACAGTCCAAACATGACACAACTAATGATTTTAAGTCAAAAGTAATGGGAGGAGATTGGTTACCTAACTACGAAGGTATTTAAAGAAAGGGAAGCTACACTAACAAGGTGGTGTTAAGGGAGCATTTAATAATAATTATAATCTCAAAAGAGAGTAGGGTGCGAAGAGTGGTAGTGGATTAGGGGTACTAGGGTAGTACATGAACCGAGTTAGCTTGGTTAGCTCTCTCGACCCGACTCGAAAAAGCTCGATTCAACTCGGTTTGAAACTAAGTTCAAGCCGAGTCGAGTTGATTTTTTTAGTTCGAAAAAAAAAATCGACCGAGTTCGAGCTTGCCCGAGCTCAACTCAACTCGGATCGAACTCCAACTCGAATTGAACTCAGATCGAACTAGTTTGGTGACTCGGTTACTTTGATATTAATGTTGCTCACCAAGTGTTTGATGAAATGACTCAATGAAGTGTCAGCTGGTAGCAAAGAAGGTATGTATATGAAACAAATACCTTTTTTTTCTTTATTTTGATGTTGCCTACAAGGTGTTTGATGAAATATGTATAAACCGCTGCTGCTGTTTTACATACGTGAGAATTTGAAAGTGTTGTTCATATGTTTGAGTTGAACTCGACTTGAATTAGCCCGAGCTGCTGATCGAACCGAGTTAAGCTGGCTAGTCAGGCTCGAGGACCAAGCCGAGCCAAGCTCAAGCTAGGTTAGCTAGAGGCCGAGCTGAGTCGAGTTGTGCCAAGCTCGACTCTTGTACACCTCTAGGGTTACCCAGGTTTTTTTTTTTAATTTTAAGTAACACCTTAATGGATGTTACCCTCACTGTGAGGCCCACTTGGATGATGTGTTGTATATCCATGCCATCCATATGTTTTTCTATCCCATTTTAACAGACGGTCCCAAAAATTATGCAGATACAAATCTCACGTGTACCACACCACTGGAAACATTTGTAATTAAACACCCACCATTAAAAGCTTCCTAGGGCTAATAATGTTTATTTGGCATCTATCTGTTGATAAGGTCAACTAGGACAAGATAAAGGGAAAATATAAAATCAATTTGATCTAAAACTTTTGTGGCTCATAAAATGTATTTAATGATCATTCATCACGTTCCGATGGTGTGGCCCATCTGAGATTTAGATCTACTTAAGTTGGGATCACTTCCTAAAATGAGTTGTTGACGCTACGTGATGAGGTCGATCACTGTCTTCCTTAAGGATAACTACTCTGAATCCACCACAGAGCTTCTCTATACTCCTCACAAAGACTTCTCGAATCCATGAAGAAAGAAAGCAAGAAAATAGAAATAAATTCTAATAAATTTGATATTTAATTGATTAATTGAAATAAATGAGTTCACAACCCTTTAAATAAGCATACCAAGCGATAAGAGAGAAATCAGAAGCAAATTATAGCTAAAACTCTTAGAAATTTATAACTTACTATAAATAATAAATTTACTTTTATAGTAAGTGTCCTGTGTGGTTTAACCACGTTATTCTCTTAATTATTCTAAGCACTTTTCATGTTGGACACAACTCCTAAAGCCTAACGGGTTGTTTGGCTAAAGTAGCTCGTCCTTCCCAAAATCATATAAGGTACGTTCGATTTGCGAGATATCCCTTTTTTAAGGTTCCAATTGTCATGATGACTTCTGCCTCTGATCGGGCTTTCTCTAATCCATCTTGGACATGAAAGTGTCCACCACCCGCTCTACATCAGCTATAAAAATGGATGAACGGCATGGATATACAACAAATTAATCATGGTGGGCATATGGCAAGGGTAACATCTAATACGCACCCTTAAAAGTGCTTCTCCCTTATTATGAGAGCAGAAATACTCCTCTTTCCTCTTGTGCCATTTTCCAAAATGCGTGTATACCTTATTAAAGAATGGATGTTAATATCAAGAGAAAATGACCACTGCAGACAAAACCTTTTACCCAGCAGTTTCTATGAAAGAATACAAACTTTAGTTACCAATCTAGACTATCACGTGCGGACAGCGACTTTGAGGACGAAACTGCCCCTCCTTTTGACTGCGAAGACGAGCGCTGACATTCCTTCAACTGAGAGTTGTACGAACGGCTTCAAAGAGATCAAAGTTACATGGCCCCACAACTATATATTTATCATATCCACAACGTTCATCCATATTTCGAGATCATTTCGAAACATTATCCAAAAGAAAAATCATATCCAAAGATCAACTGGACCACACCACAAAAAGCAGCAGGGAAATTGATTTTCACCGTTAAAATTTTTGTAGGGCCCACCATAACATTTATTTTCCATCCAGTCTATTCATAAGGTCACAAAGGCCTGGATGAAGAGGAAAAACAAATTTCATAATGATCAAAAACTTCTGTAACGCCTAAAAGGGTTTCAATGGTAGACGTTCAATTCCCCACTGCCTTTTACAGTGTGGTCCACTTGATACTTAGATCTGTCTTATTTTTCATCTCAAGCCTTAATATGAGCTTGCTAAATAGATGGACGGTTTGGATATAACACAGACCTCATGGTGGGGCCCATAGAAGCAACAAAAATTTCAAAGAAAAAAAAAATAAAATAGAATCTGCGATGAATCGCGGATTCCGCGATTCCACTGCAACTCGCTGTAGGATTTGGGGATGAATCGCGGAATCCGCGATTAATCCCCGATTCAAACAAAAGGCTATGGCTACGGATTATAACCGTAGCTATAGCAGTATCTTGTGTACTTTTTTTTTGTTTTTTTTATTATTATTATTATTTTTTTTTATTATTATTGTTTTTACATTTAGAATTTTATTCTACCTACATTTTTCTCTAACACACACACACACATATATATATATATATATAAAAGCATATAAAAAAAAAAAAATTCTCTCCTTTTTTTTTCATTTCTTTCTTTATTCATATAACAAGAATATCTTCTAAACCAAAATTAGTTACTTGTCGTACCATATATGATTTTAGGGCTGAAAGTTGGGCGGGTTCAACCCAACCAACCTGTGACCCACCCGACATTGGGTTGGGCTTGGGCAAGATGTATCGGGTTTGATCTTGGGGTTGGGCCATACAAACACCAACCCAATAAAACTTGGAAATGGAATCGCTGGGATTGACTGTCAAATGCATGGAAATGACCGTGAAGTGAAGGGGATTAACCGTGAAATGCATCGAAATGACTGAATCTAAACGGAATCGTCGGAATTGACCATAAAATGCATCGAAATGACCATGAAGTTAAGCAAATTGAACACGAAATGCGTGGAAATGACCGTGAAGTGAAGCGAATTGAACGTGAAATGCGTGGAAATGACCGTGAAGTGAAGGGAATTGATCGTGAAGTGCATCGAAATGACCATGAATCTAAACGAAATCGCTAAAAATGATCATGAAATACGTGGAAATGACCGTGAAGTTAAGTTAATTGACCGTGAAATGCATGGAAATGACCATGAAGTGAAGGGAATTTACTGGAAATTGAGCGGGACAAACTGGAAATTGAGCGGGCCAAACTGGAAATTGAACGGGCCAAACTGAAAATTGAGAGAGACAAACTGAAAATCGAGCGGGCCAAACTGGAAATTGAGCGGGACAAACTGGAAATTAAGCGGGCCAAACTAGGCCAAACTGAAAATTGAGCAAGAAAAACTGAAAATTGAGCGGGCCAAACTGGAAATTGAGCGGGCCAAACTGGAAATTGAGTGGGCCAAATTGGAAATTGAGCAGGCCAAACTAGACTACGTGTCAAAATTCTACATGATAGGACAATATTAACTTTTCCGTTTTGGTTTACCATAGACGGTTCACATTCAATTGAAAAAAATAAAGGTCTAGATATTGGTAGCTGGGAGGTTCAAATGACAGGTTTTCTAGGACCTGCTCTATCCACCGTTGGACACAACAAACCAACAATCTGGATTAGCGAACTATGTGCTTCATTTATTTGAGATGAAAGATGGTTTATACCGTCGAAAGATGTGTACTAATCATCACATGATTCCTCCTCCACTATGATGAAACACGTGGGAGATGTCAACCATTCATCAGATGAGTCTAGAACATATGCCTCACCTACCCCAGAAAGCCATCTCTATCTCCTTACATGGTGACCCATGCATACAAAGATTAACTATAAGGGTCAGGTCTATTTCATGACCCAAACAGTCTGATTTGCGAAGATGTAACACCCAATCTTAAAACGGGGTCAGTTACAACGGGTCATTGATGTATTGTAACAGGACAAGTAAGATTATAGCTGTTGGATTTGGGTCATATTGGAACGATATCAGTTTGGCCCGCTCAATTTCCAGTTTGGCCCGCTTAATTTTCAATTTGTCCTGCTCAATTTTCAGTTTGTCCCCCTCAAATTTTAGTTTGTCCCGCTCAATTTTCAGTTTGTCCCGCTCAATTTCCAGTTTGGCCACTCAATTTCTAATTTGTCCTGCTCGATTTTCAGTTTAGCCCACTCAATTTTCAGTTTGTCCCCCTCAATTTCCAGTTTGTCCCTCTCAATTTCCAGTTTGGCCCGCTCAATTTTCAGTTTGGCCGGCTCAATTTTCAGTTTGGCCCGCTTAATTTCCAGTTTGTCCCGCTCAATTTTCAGTTTGGAAATTGAGGCGGGCCAAACTGAAAATTAAGTGAGACAAACTAGAAATTGAGCGGGACAAACTGAAAATTGAGCGGGCCAAACTGAAAATTGAGCGAGACAAACTGGAAATTGAGCGGGCCAAACTGGAAATTGAGCGGGACAAACTGGAAATTGAGTGGGCCAAACTGAAAATTGAGCGGGCAAGCTGATTCGAGTCTGACTTAGTCCGGAAAACTGAGTCGGATCAGATTGGCCCAGGTTCGGATCGAGAGAGAGAGAGATTCTGTACCTTGATTCATATGGCCATTGCAGTTCTGAACCTGAGGAAGAGATAGGGCCATTGCAGCTCTCAACCTGAGGAAGAGAGATGGTCATTGCAGCTCTGAACCTGAAGAAGAGAGAGGGCCATTGCAGCTCTTGTCAAAACCAATTTTGAAACAATCATTGTAATTCTTAGGTGGGCTACTTCTCCTTCTACCCCAAAACTCTAGAACAAGCATGCAAAATTCCCTCCAGAAAATATTAATTGGTTGGAAACATGTATTGGAATTGAAATCAAACTTAAAATCCTTAAGGTTTGTTTGGATAGGGTGAATCAAAAAGGTGAAAATGGAAAAGAAAAGTGGAATCTGAAAGCATTTGTTCCTTAGGTAAAACCACTGAATTTTCATTTCCTTCTCACTTGCTTGTAATGTTGCAAGAGTTGCTGTGGAAAATATGCAATTCCATTCCCTTTCATCTGTTTGGATTGGCATGTAAAAGTGAGGAATTCTAACTGAAATTTATATGGTGTTCCACTACAATTGTGACAATAACATACACACCTATGCTATAGGTAACAATCCTACGGCCACATATTGATGCTAGAAGAAAATTCTACAGCCACATGGACATAACGAGACTCCAATGTACAAGTCGGGTGTTGTCAGTCATCTGTCAATATAAGTGGGTTACACTTATCTACTTGTTGTCAGCCATCTGTCAATACTACAGCTTATATGCATATTTTCCTTGTTGGAGATCCCCCTTTAGGCATATAATCCATTTCTTGCTTCTCCTTTCAAAATTTCTTCCCCAAGGAATTGTTTAAGGCCCATTTCCAGCCACAACCACAGCGTTTGCAAATATCAAAACAACATTTAAAGCATCAATTCGAAGATTTGAAGCTCGGTATCCGATTTTAGGAAAATTAAAAAGAAAAGTTTTAAAAAATAAAAAGTTAAATTTAGACTATTGAACAATTTCTTCATCTGTAAGCATCCATTTGATAGGAAGCTATAGGATAGTGCTCACTGATCAATTAGAAATGCAAAGGACCTAAAAAAAAAAATTTAAAAAATCAATGTGAATGTTAACAGGGTAGATCTTTAAATGAATGAATTAGAAATGAGTTTGCTTTGCTAAGTATTGAAATAAAAGGATAATTTTATGGAATGTTGTATTGAAAGAAAGGTCGAAGCCAAAAGAATACAAACATAAAAGAAAACATACTATAGTTGAGATGTGAATGTCATTTCCACCCGGTCGACCCCGAACCACTGTCCAACCCTGGTCGACCCTGAACCCCTGTCCAGCCTACCCGATTGACCCCGAACCCCGCATTCAAATCTTTGGGTGGTTGGTTTGTAATTGTTTTGGTTGTGAGAGTATTGAATTTGGGAGTGGAAAAGTAGTTGCTAGTGGTGGTCATGGGGGTTTTTGAAGCCATTGCACTTTCAAAGATTTGAACTTGTAACTGTTTGTAAGTTTTGGGAGATGGTTCTTGTTGGCATTGGTGTGTCATTTGTGTGGTGGTGAGAGTATTAGATTAAACAAAAACGGGATCAATGTTGTTTTGTAGTTTAATACTGAACGCGAGAATTGTTTGAGACTTTTGAGTTGGTAGTTATTTTGTTTTTGAATGATTTCTTTTAGAAATTGGAAATCAACATTTTCTTGGACATTTTTTTTTTTTTCTGAGAGATGGAATTTTGGCATTCGTTGTTTAATTTGTTTGGGAGTGAGTCTTGGATTTAAGGAAATTAGGAATTCAGCGAGGGAACCTAGAAATAGAGCGAGGGAACATAGTAATTGAGCAAGGGAACGTAGGAATTCAGTTTGGCCCACTCAATTTCCAGTTTGTCCCACTGAAATTCTAGTTTGTCCCGCTCATTTCCATGTTTGCCCGCTTAATTTCCAGTTTGGCCTGCTCAATTTCCAGTTTGGCCCGCTCATTTTCCAGTTTATCCCACTCATTTTCCAGTTTGGCCCGCTCAATTTTCAGTTTGGCCCGCTGAAATTCTAGTTTGTCCCGCTCATTTCCATGTTTGCCCACTCAATTTTCAGTTTGTTCCGTTCAATTTTCAGTTTGTTCCGTTCAATTTTCAAATCTCACGTGGCCACTTCATTCCCCCACTCTCTCAATTTCTCCACTCTCACCTCTCTGTCTCTCTCTCTCTCTTGAAGCAAAAAAAGAAGAAAAAAAAAATCTCTTTTATGTTTTTTCAATCCATCTTCCATTTTCTTCTTAACAAGAAAATCCATATTTACTAATATTCTCATTTTTCTATTTTTCAAAAGAATGAGTTCGGACTCTAAAAGCGTCGGCTCCAGCACTCGTACTTTCAGCCCAAACCCTAACCAAGAAGGACTCCAAAATTACCAAACTGCCACCGTGTGGGAACCCCCCAAATCTAGGAAAATCTAATGACCTGCAGTGAACTATATTGCACAGTATATGAACCTCAGCGGCACATCCTACAATCATATCCCATATAAAAAAATAATAATAATAATAATAATAATAATAAAGAACAATTTTTTTTAGATAATCAATGCATCGAAAGCTAGAAACAATAGTTGATTTCTACTTTCTAGAGAAGTTTGCAACAAAAGATGAATTCAGGCGAGAATTTCACGGGATCAGAAATAACACTTTATTTAGATAATAAGTGACATGGAATATACACCAAGTGTTATAGATTAATCGTGTTTTTTATTAGGACTGCCATTCCATACAAGTTTCCCTAAAATTCAGCAGGAGTGCACCCATGAAACTCAGCCCACCACAAAGATTTATTGGGACAACAAAGCAAGCAAAAATGGAGTCCATTTGGCAGTCCCCAAATTCAGGTTTCAGCTGTTACGATGCATAGAAATGTCTCACTATGACATGCTCAGAATTTTTATTAACAAATAGGAGAAGTGTCCTTTTACATTTACATGCATACACAAGTAATGGAGATTAAATCTAGGAGCTTGATCCAGAATCAATATTCAGTCCAAAGCATTGCAGGATCTTAATCCAGAGTCAGCATAAATCAAGAGTGTTTCAAACATCATGTACACTTTCTTTCTAATATAGAGTTAAAAGGACTTGAATCAAGGATATCCTCAGATACTATTACCTACATGGACTTGAATAAAAAAATAATAATAAATAGAAGATACAATGGAATATTGATTTTTGGTTGAATGTAACCATGGTTATACTTTCTTTCTTCCCTTTGTAATTGTTGGCCACGATCTTTCCATCTTGGAGATTTTGGTTCATGCCAATCTAAAGTGTGGTCATATATCAGTAGTCCAAATCACTAAATCATGGGCCCCAATTGTATGAACCAAAACCTAGAACAATATGGTGTAAGCATTCTTTAATAAATCAAGTAATAACCCCAGCCAGCATGCACACAAGGAATGGCAAAACATAGTAAATAGAAGGCTAGTTATATGAGCAAAGAACCAATGTCATCTCTTACTCAAATAGACGGGCCTTAACAGCTAAAATACACCATTCACATGATCCTGACCATTGGAGTGCATCGAAATGACCGTGAATCTAAACGGAATCGCCGGAATTGACCGTGAAATGCATGAAAATGACCGTGAAGTGAAGCGAATTGAATTTGAAATGCGTGGAAATGACCATGAAGTAAAGGGAATTGACCGTGAAGTGCATCAAAATGACCGTTAAAAAAAATCTAAACGGAAACGCTAGAAATGACCGTGAAATGCGTGGAAATGACCGTGAAGTTAAGTGAATTGACCGTGAAATGCATGGAATGACCGTGAAGTGAAGGGAATTTACTGGAAATTGAGCGGAACAAACTGAAAATTGAGCGGGCCAAACTGGAAATTGAGCGGGCCAAACTAGAAATTGAGTGGGCCAAACTAAAAATTGAGGGGGCCAAACTGGAAATTGAGCGGGCCAAACTAGAAATTGAGCGGGCCAAATTGAAAATTGAGCGGGACAAACTGAAAATTGAGCGAACCAAACTGAAAATTGAGCGGGACAAACTGGAAATTGAGCGGGTCAAACTGGAAATTGAGCGAGACAAACTGGAAATTGAGAGGGCCAAACTGGAAATTGAGTGGGCCAAACTGGAAATTGAGCGGGACAAACTGGAAATGTTGCTTGGATCTGTTGCTTAGATCACACCACGCTCTAGCTAGATCCCACCCTCTCTATTCATCAGTATTAGGGCGTTTTTCTGAAATTGGTCCCTCCACGGAAGAAAGTATGCACTACAGGTATAATGTAGTACATTTACCTAAACGGTGTAAATTTTTTGTGGGCCATTGAACTGCTGGATGAAGCTCGCATCTTGGTTTTCGGTTCATCCATGCAAAAATCATCTTATGAACATGATGGATTACAAGTAAAACATCATTTTGGGGGCATAACAAGGTTTCTTCGGTGGAACCACTATTTCCTGTGGTGTGATCCACTTGATATTTCGATGGAAAAACGGATGAACGTCGTGGATAGTCCACGTACATTCAAGGCGGGCCCAACTCCGTTTTATTTATTTATTATTATTATTTTTTTACTATTAAAATTTTTTTGGGTTAGCTTATTAGTACACACCCATGTCAGTACACACACTCCATGTTAGCCACCCCCGCTAGGGATCGATACCAAGACCTCAAGTGTTGAAACGAGGTATCTCCACTCAGTTTGCCAGTTGAGCTATGGATTTGGGTGTAAGCATCTTTTGTTTAGTGTATTGTATGTGCTCGATTCAGTCTCGATATTGAGGTAAACAACTTGTACGTTATGGTAATTCTACAAGTGACATCGGGGGATGTATGTGTTTCGGTGGGAACCCGTTCTCAACTGGTTTTCTGTGCTTTGAAAAGCATCCTAGCTTATCCTCTTGGGGCTGCATGCCTCCAGAATGCCAAGAATATCTCCTGATTGCTGAGAAACCAGTTCTGAATGGTCTCTCAGTTTGGTGCTGGATGTCTTGGAGGGACCAAACATCCAACCTTTTCTGATTCAAATCCTTTCGGATGGAAAATCAAAATAATATTGGGATACTCCATTATGAACCAACCCTATTGGTTCATTCAAAAATCCGTGACCACTTCTTTATTAATTGTGTAGTGAATTGGTTGTAGCATCACCCGTGGAGGATTATTTTATATACATTGACGATCTCCCATGTCCTAATAAGACTCCTCAGCTCATTTGCCAATGTTGTTTCTGCCCTTTTCGTAGGATTATACATCATATGTTGTAGGAAGAATTTCAATCATTCTATGAATAAATTTCATCCTTGTTGGGAGTATTTAAAATTTTATTAGGGTGAGAAGTTGGGGTTCTCCGTCTTCGAATTGGTTGTGTGAATAATAGTACGATACCTTGTTTGCTTTTAGTGCTTGTATGTAATGGTTATGGGTTATCTGCAAATGTGATGTGAAGAGTTGATCCAAATTACTTGTCTTCCTTTTTTAGCAACCAGCCAAGGAAAATGTACCTAAATAATACTTTAATTTCACTACTAAACTATGGAGGTGTCCCAAAAGAATACTTTATGGATCTTCTGAGGAGTGCTTTGAATGATGCTCAATTTCAGTTTGTCCCGCTCAATTTCCCAATTTCCAGTTTGTCTCGCTTAATTTCCAGTTTGTCCCGCTCAATTTCCAGTCTGGCCCACTTAATTTCCAGCGGCCAATTCCAGTTAGGCCCGCTCAATTTCCAGTTAGGCCCGCTCAATTTCCAGTTTGTCCTGCTCAATTTCCAGTTATGGCCGCTCAATTTTCAGTTAGGCCCGCTCAATTTCCAGTTTGGCCCACTCAATTTCCAGTTTATCCCCGCTCAATTTCTAGTTTGGCCCGCTCAATTTCCAGTTTGGCCCGCTCAATTTCCAGTTTGTCTCGCTCAATTTTCAGTTTGGCCCGCTCAAACCGTCCATCATGAGGTCTGTGTTTGGAAATTGAGCGGGATAAACTGGAAATTGAGCGGGCTAAACTGAAAACTGAGCGGGCTAAACTGGAAATTGAGCGGGCCAAACTGGAAATTGAGCGAGGCCAAACTGAAAATTGAGCAGGACAAACTAGAAATTGAGCGAGCCAAACTGAAAATTGAGCGAGACAAACTGGAAATTGAGCGGGCCAAATTAGAAATTGAGCAGGACAAACTGGAAATTGAGCAGGATAAATTGGAAATTGAGCGGGCCACTTGAGTTTTGAATTTGCTTCAATTTTTGGGTTGATTCAAATATCATAAAATTTCATGAGATTTTGTACTGAAATTAGAATGATTAATCATGATATTTGTACTGAAATTTCATGAGATACTTACATGCCCCAAGCAAAAACTTGAGTGTCAGTCAATTCCCTTCACTTCACGGTCATTTTCACGCATTTCACGGTCAATTTGCTTAACTTCATGGTCATTTTCATGCATTTAAGGTGGCCAAACTGAATAGGCCACATACATTTAAGGTGGGCCCAACTTAAATGTCTCTCAACAAAGGGTTCCGTCATATTGTGCTCGAATTGGATTCGAAGCTGGTTATCGACCTTCTCGCTGGCAGATCTTCTCCCTCATGGCAAGGGAGACCTTGGGTTTCTAGGATTAAGGATCTCATGACTAGAGGTAACATCTATCTCAAATTTATCCACCGTGAAGTTAGCAGTCCAGTTGATGGGTTAGCTCGCTGGGATAGTGAGTTACAAGGGTCTCGGGTCGTTGATTGTTTTGCTAATCTCCCGGTGTCCATTAAGGGGTTGCTCTTCCTTGATCGGGTGGGTCTAGGTGCAGTGAGAGAAGTGGCCGAGTCTGCTTAGGTCTATTGTTGTATAGATGCAGGCGGTTTTTTTGTTTTGGCTTTTTGGGTGGACCCAGGTATTATGCTGCTGGGGATCCCGCTTCTGTTTTTGCTTTGGTTGTACATCATACTTTCCAAATTTATTTGGTGGAGCACCATACTCTCCATCCTCATCGTCTCCTCTTGAGATTTTCAAGGTCATTTATATGCATTTCAAGATCAATCCCGGCGATTCCGTTTCTCATTTCACTCTGGAATGGGAAGTCAATGTATATATTGTCCCCAGATGTGATATTGACATATAGGAGTCTACATGTGAGATGAGTCACCGAAAATGATGTGGACCAATAAAAGCATTTCACGGTCATTTCCATGCATTTCACGGTCAATTTCCTTCACTCCACGGTCATTTCCATGCATTTCACGTTCAGTGAATTGACCGTGAAGTTAAGTGAATTGACCGTGAAATGCATGGAATGACTGTGAAATGAAGGGAATTTATTGGAAATTGAGTGGGACAAACTGAAAATTGAGCGGGCCAAACTGGAAATTGAGCGGGACAAACTGGAAATTGAGCGGGTCAAACTGGAAATTGAGCAAGACAAACTGGAAATTGAGCAGGCCAAACTGGAAATTGAGCGAGACAAACTGGAAATTGAGCGGGCCAAACTGGAAATTGAGCGGGACAAACTGGAAATTGAGCGGGCCAAACTGGAAATTGAGCGGGACAAACTGGAAATGAGCGGGCCAAACTGAAAATTGAGCGGGACAAACTGGGCGGGATAAACTGGAAATTGAGCGAGACAAACTGAAAATTGAGCAGGCCAAACTGGAAATTAAGCGGGCCAAACTGAAAATTGAGCGGGACAAACTGGAAATTGATTTAATAGTCCAATGCTCCTGAGCTTTCACAACTTGATTGGATTTACAACTTGATTGGATTTTCAACAGTCGAGTTTAATCAAGAGGAAATGACAAAAATTAATATGTTTCCTAGCATTCATAATAAGGAAGTACCCTCAAATTCCAGTTGTGTTCCTTTCAAGTCTAACTTGAAAGTAACTAATTGCAATTTGGAGACACCATCAATCTGAATGCTGAGGAGACTAAAGTTTCTATTGCTGCCACAGTTATAAAACTCAGTGAATCATCTTGAAACTCGACAGAATTGACTCGGCTTGACGAGATTGCAAGTGAAGTCAGTGGGGAATTTGATTTCAAATGTGATTCAGTGTGACTCTTTGAGTCGACTCGTTGACTCACAACGTCCCAAACCAAGTCACTAGCCTAAGAACAATTCTTTTTCACAATAAGCATACAAAGAAATTTGAACTAGCAACCTCCCAAATTGCAGGATACATATACCACCAGCACTTCATTGCTCGTGAACATGTTTACTTTCTTGTATATATATTATGCAAAGATGACTATTTTACTGATTAAAACAGCTATTTATTTCATCAACAGCATCTAAGACTTATCCCAACTAATTGGGATTGGAGACATGAATCCTGTTCTGCCAGTCCACTTTAACAAGGGCTTTGGAATGTCCTATTGTGTAGATTCACGATGAAAATTATTGCAAACTCCCACCTAAAATCAAGCTTCGGAATCATGCTCTCGCTCCCTCTTCCTAGTCATTTATACTTGCTAACATTTTGAAACAGACACTTCCCGGCTTCCTCACCTGAATATATGCTGCTTTGCTTCATGCTCCATGCTTCATGCAACCACACTCTGTGACTGTCCACCTTCCCATAAAAACCTCCATTTTCTTCATTTTGTATTTCCCCTTTGTCCGGTCGAGAATACAAACCCCACGCACGTCATTTTGTATTTCCCATTTTTTAGCAACCAGCCAAGGAAAACGTACCTAAATAAGACTTTAATTTCACTACCTAAATAAGCCAAAAGAATACAAACATAAAAGAAAATACACTATAGTTGAGATGTGAATGTCATTTCCACCTGGTCGACCCTGAACCGTTGTCCAACCCCGGTCGACCACGAACCCCTGTCCAGCCTACCCGGTCGACCCCGAACCCCACATTCAAATCTTAGGGTGGTTGGTTTATAATTGTTTTGGTTGTGAGAGTATTGAATTTGGGAGTGGAAAAGTAGTTGCTAGTAATGGTCATGGGGGTTTTTGAAGCCATTGCACTTTCAAATATTTGAACTTGTAACTGTTTGTAAGTTTTGGAAGATGGTTCTTGTTGGCATTGGTGTGTCATTTGTGTGGTGGTGAGAGTATCAGATTAAACAAAAACGGAATCAATGTTGTTTTGTAGTTTAGTACTGAACGCGAGAATTGTTTGAGACTTTTGAGTTGGTAGTTATTTTGTTTTTGAATGATTTCTTTTAGAAATTGGAAATCAACATTTTCTTGGACATTTTTTTTTCTTTTTCTGAGAGATGGGATTTTGGCATTCGTTGTTTAATTTGTTTGGGAGTGAGTCTTGGATTTAAGAAAATTAGGAATTCAGCGAGGGAAACCTAAAAATTCAGCGAGGGAACCTAGAAATAGAGCGAGGGAACATAGTAATTGAGCGAGGCAACCTATAAATTGAGCGAGGGAACCGAGGAATTGAGCGAGGGAACCTAGAAAATGAGCGAGGAAACCTAGGAATTCAGCGAGGGAACCTAGAAATTCAGCAAGGGAACCTGGGAATTAAGCGAGGGAACCAAAGAATTGAGCGAGGGAACCGAAGAATTGAGCGAGGCCCGCTCAATTTCCAGTTTGGCCTGCTCAATTTTCAGTTTGGCCCGCTCAGTTTTCAGTTTGTCCCGCTCAATTTTCAATTTGGCCCGCTGAAATTCTAGTTTGTCCTACTTAGTTCTATGTTTGCCCGCTCAATTTTCAGTTTGGCCCGCTCAATTTCCAGTTTGGCCCGCTCAATTTCCAGTTTATCACGCTTAATTTCCAGTTTGGCCCGCTCAATTTCCAATTTAGCCCGTTGAAATTCTAGTTTGTCCCGCTCATTTCCATATTTGCCCGCTCAATTTTCAATTTGGCCCTCTCAATTTTCAGTTTGTTCCGCTCAATTTCCTTTGTCTCGCTCATTTTCATGTTTGCCCGCTCAATTTCTAATTTATCCCGCTCAATTTTCAATTTGGCTCGCTGAAATTCTAGTTTGTCCCGCTCATTTCCATGTTTGCCCGCCCAATTTCTAGTTTGGCCCGCTCATTATGAGCTTAACACAATAGCTCATAATGATGTGTTCTTGTCGTGGGTCCCATCATGTTCTGATTTTTTGTTTCTTATCCAAAATTTCAAGATTTTCAAGTTCCCATCATGTTTGGTTTTTAAAATAACCCCCAGTTCAAAGATTTTCAAGGTCATTTCTATGCATTTCACGATCAATCCCGGCGATTCCATTTCTCATTTCACTCTGGAATGGGAAGTCAATATATATATTGTCCCCAGATGTGATATTGACATGTAGGAATCTACATGTGAGATGAGTCACTGAAAATGATGTGGACCAATAAAAGCATTTCACGGTCAATTCGCTCCACTTCACGGTCATTTCCATGCATTTCACGGTCAATCCCGGCGATTCTGTGTTGATTCACAATCATTTCCATGCATTTCACGGTCAATTTCCTTCACTTCACGGTCATTTCCATGCATTTCACGTTCAATACCGGTGATTTCGTTTCATTTCACAGTCAATTCCCTTCACTTCACGATCATTTCCATGCATTTTTTTTCTAAACAAACAAGCTAAAATATAGGACAACTACTCCATTACAAGTCGCATTTTGTATCAAGCAATTTA
This sequence comes from Magnolia officinalis, assembly GCA_021015155.1. Taxonomy (NCBI): domain Eukaryota; kingdom Viridiplantae; phylum Streptophyta; class Magnoliopsida; order Magnoliales; family Magnoliaceae; genus Magnolia; species Magnolia officinalis. Next base: position 27,606 of record JAJHSJ010001618.1, read on the forward strand.
TTTGGGAGAGGGAAATCCGACATATCTTGTTAGCTTGAGGGGAGGCATTGGAATTTCTTTTGCCATCAACACAAATGATCTGCACTCAATTATAATTAATTTATAAGAAACTTATATATTAATTGGGTTCGTGTTGGGTCAGGCAACCCGAGACCTCAACCCGAGCCCAACCCAAGTTTTATCTGGTTGGTGTTTGTATGGCCCAACCCTAAGACCAAACTTGATACACCCTGCCCAAGCCCAACCCAATGTCGGGTCGGTCACAGGTTGGTCAGGTTGAGCCTGCCCAACTTTTTGCCCTAAAATCATATATGGTCCGTCAAGTAACTAATTTTAGCTTAGAAGATATTCTTGTTATATGAATAAAGAAAGAAATGAAAAAAAGAGATAAAAAAATTTTATATGCTTATATATACATATTTATATAAATATGTGTCAGAGAAAAATGTAGGTAGAATAAAATTCTCCATGTAAAAAAAATAATAATAAATAAAATTAAAATAAATAAATAAATAAATAAACATGATACGGATACGGTTATAGGTACGGTTATAATCCGTAGCCATAGATCGAAGTTGGAGCCGCCGAATCCACAACAGCGACTTGTGGTGGAATCACGGGAGTTGCGATTGATCGCCGGGCTTTGGCTATAGCTACGGTTATAATCCGTAGCTATATAAAACCGTAGCTATAAGTTCCTAGTTTTTTTTTTTCTTTCGCAGTTGTAATCCCCACCGCCTTTTGTGGGTCCCATCATGAGGTCTTTGTTATATCCAAACCGCTTAATTTCCAAACTGAAAATTGAGCGGGACAAACTGAAAATTGAGCGGGACAAACTGGAAATTGAGCGGGCCAAACTGAAAATTGAGCGAGACAAATTGGAAATTGAGCTGGCCAAACTGAAAATTGAGCGGGCCAAACTGAAAATTGAGCGGGCCAAACTGGAAATTGAGAGGGACAAACTGGAAATTGAGGGGGACAAACTGAAAATTGAGTGGGCTAAACTGAAAATTGAGTGGGACAAATTGGAAATTGAGTGGGCCAAACTGGAAATTGAGCGGGACAAACTGGAAATTGAGCGGGCCAAACTGATATCGTTCTAATATGACCCAAATCCAACAGCTATAATCCTACTTGTCCTGTTACAATACATCAATGACCCGTTGTAACTGACCCCATTTTAAGATTGGGTGTTACACCTTCGCAAATCAGACTGTTTGGGTCATGAAATAGACCTGACCCTTATAGTTAATCTTTGTATGTATGGGTCACCATGTAAGGAGATAGAGATGGCTTTCTGGGGTAGGTGAGGCATATGTTCTAGACCCATCTGATGAATGGTTGACATCTCCCATGTGTTTCATCATAGTGGAGGAGGAATCATGTGATGATTAGTACACATCTTTCGACGGTATAAACCGTCTTTCATCTCAAATAAATGAAGCACATAATTCGTTAATCCAGACTGTTGGTTTGTTGTGTCCAACGGTGGATAGAGCAGGTCCTAGAAAACCTGTCATTTGAACCTCCCAGCTACCAATATCTAGACCTTTATTTTTTTTCAATTGAATGTGAACCGTCTATGGTAAACCAAAACGGAAAAGCTAATATTGTCCTATCATGTAGAATTTTGACACGTAGTCTAGTTTGGCCCGCTCAATTTCCAATTTGGCCCGCTCAATTTTTAGTTTATCCCGCTCAATTTCCAGTTTGGCCCGCTCAATTTTCAGTTTTTCTCTCTCAATTTTCAGTTTGGCCTAGTTTGGCCCGCTCAATTTCCAGTTTGGCCCGCTCAACTTTCAATTCACTTAACTTCACAGTCATTTCCACGCATTTCATGATCATTTTTAACGATTCCGTTTAGATTCACGGTCATTTCGATGCACTTCACGATCAATTCCCTTCACTTCACGGTCATTTCCACGCATTTCACGTTCAATTCGCTTCACTTCACGGTCATTTCCACGCAATTTGTGTTCAATTTGCTTAACTTCATGGTCATTTCGATGCATTTTATGGTCAATTCCGACGATTCCGCTTAGATTCACGGTTATTTTGATGCACTTCACGGTTAATCCCCTTCACTTCACGATCATTTCAATGCATTTGACAGTCAATCCCGGCGATTCCGTTTCCAAGTTTTATCGGGTTGGTGTTTGTATGGCCCAACCTCAAGACCAAACCGATACATCTTGCCCAAGCCCAACCCAATGTCGGGTGGGTCACAAGTTGGTCGGGTTGAACCTGCCCAACTTTCAGCCCTAAAATCATATATGGTATGACAAGTAACTAATTTTGGTTTAGAAGATATTCTTGTTATATGAATAAAGAAAGAAATGAAAAAAAAAAGGAGAGAATTATTATATATATATATATTATATATATATATATATATATATATATATATATATATGTGTGTGTGTGTGTGTGTGTGTGTTAGAAAAAATGTAGGTAGAATAAAATTCTAAATGTAAAAAAAAATAAAAAAAAAAAAAAAATAAAAATAAAAAAAAAAAAAATGAACAAAAAAAAATTAAAAAGAAAAGTACACAGGATACGGCTATAGCTACGGTTATAATCCGTAGCCATAGCCTTTTGTTTGAATCGGGGATCAATCGCGGATTCCGCGATCCATCCCCAAATCCTACAGCGAGTTGCGGTGGAATCGCGGAATCCGCGATTCATCCCAGATTCTGTTTTTTTTTTCTTTGAAATTTTTGTTGCTTCTGTGGGCCCCACCATGAGGTCTGTGTTATATCCAAACCGTCCATCTATTTGGCGAGCTCATATTAAGGCTTGAGACGAAAAATAAGACAGATCTAAGTATCAAGTGGACCACACTGTAAAAGGCAGTGGGGAATTGAACGTCTACCATTTAAACCTTTTAGGGGTTACAGAAGTTTTGGATCATTAAGAAATTTGTTTTTCCTCTTCATCCAGGCCTTTGTGACCTTATGAATAGATTGGATGGAAAATAAATTTTATGGTGGGCCCTACAAAATTTTTAATGGTGAAAATCAATTTCACCGCTGCTCTTAGTGGTGTGGTCCAGTTGATCTTTGGATATTAATTTTTTTTTTTTGGATAATGCTCCGAAATGATCTCGAAATATGGATGAACGTTGTGGATATAATAAATATAGAGCTGTGGGGCCACGTAACTTTGATCTCTTTTAAGCCGTTCGTACAACTCTCTGTTGGAGGAGCGTCCGCGCTCGTCTTCGCAGTGGAAAGGAGGGGCAGTTTCGTCCTCAAAGTCGCTGTCCGCACGTGCTAGTCTAGATTGGTAACTAAAGTTTGTATTCTTTCATAGAAATCGCTGGGTAAAAGGTTTTGTCTACAGTGGTCATTTTCTCTAATATCAATTGCCCACTTCAAAATTTTGCTCATTTCCCAATACGATGAAACGAACAAATCAGGCCAAAGCGCTGTGTTGGGGAAAGCGAACCGATTATATAGGACCAGTGCCCGTTTCCGGCTAGGAACGGGCAGGAGCTTTGAGTGGCCACCATGATGTATAGGTCCTATCCACACCGTCCATTCATTTTTTTTTACTATCATTTTAGGGCATAATTCCAAAACTGAGACAGATCCAAGACAGATGTGGACTACACAGTGGGGATTAAACTCTTACCGTTGAAAACTTCTTGAGGGCCACAGAAGTTGTGGATGGAACCGATATTTGTATTTTCTCTTCATCCAGATCTATGTAACTTTATGAACAGGTTGGATGGGAAATAAACATCATGGTAGGCCCTAGAAAAGTTTCAACGGTGAAAATCATTATCACCGCTGCTTCCTGTGGTGTGGTCCACTTGAGCCATAGATCTTCCTAAATGTTGTATTATATCACAAAATAATACTAAAAAATGTATGGACGGTGTGGATAGAACCTATACATCATGGTAGCCACTCAAACCTCCTGCCCGTTCCCAGCTGGAGACGTGTGGGGTAGGATGAAATCCGCGTTCGATTACATAGGTGCAACCACCATAACTAGTGGTGCCGTACAGAATCTTTCCGGCCACCATACCAGCCTTATGGGAAATCGGTACTGTGAAAACGGTAGACCACACCATCAAAATCACCCTTTCCTAAAATGATACAAATCCACTCACTATCCAAGCAACACCTGTACATCAATTCAGACCATCGGTTTTCATTGATTCAGAAGTGTAACCGATATGATCATCAAAACAGCCAGAATTGTTTGTACGACATGATCTTCATGGTGGGACCCACCGTTTTCATGGTACAGATGTCCTAAAAAATCGGCATGCTGGAGGGAAAGATGGTGCCAAACGACATGTTATGGTGCAGTTCCGTAGAGATGAGGAAATCTCACTGGAAAAAGGAACCTTGTCTTGGGCTTGCCTAACTGGGCCCAGTAGTCATTATCATTTTATGATGTACGGGATGTCATTGTCATCACCAAACCCGATGAGATTTTTTCATGGGAAACGATCACATGTTCTTCGTTGGTTTTATCCGACGGATATTCGTTGGTTGGTTTTACCCGACGCGTATAAGGAATATCCAAATATGCCTCCAAGGTCAGTTGCAGCGTCTCAACTCCAAGATACTAGGGAGTGGGATCTGATAATATCTCATGGCTGTTGGACGGTACAAGGGTGTTTTGAGGAATACATGGGCGTGTTTGGTTCATAGAATTGAATGTTATTGAATTGTATTAGATGGGATATTGAATGGTATTGAATTGTATCATATGGGGATTAACATTGTTATCGCACAATAATTACAATCATGTATGAAAAAATCATGGTATCATAGCCATCAAATCCCATGTTTGGGGTAAAAAATTTAATGCGGGTAAACAATGGATTAAGCCAAATCATGTTTGGCGGACGGTGGAATTGTAATCAACAGACCAAATTCACAATGGATGTTGTTCACTGGTACATACATATATAACCATAATGTCACGTGTAAATGATGTATATGGATGGATGATATGGGTAAACGCATGTATCAATGTGGGCCCCACATATGTAGTGGATTTCAAAATCCACATAAATCCTACATGGGACTAAATGCAATTCTATCCCACCTAATTCTAACCTATCCCGTCCTCTCCAAATGATGGATGGAATTGTGTGGGACTAAATGCAATTCTATCCCACAAAATCGGATCTAATGCCCTGCATAATATCTGCCAAAATGGGCATAGAGAATAGCTACTATTGATAGAACCTGTAAGCTAATGTTTGTCCATATGCATGGTAATATCCATACATTCTACAAGTGTTTGGTCGGCTTCTTTTGTGTGTGTGTGATTGGATCTGCTGAGTAGCCTCATGTTCACCTTACATCCAACAATGGTGGAACTTTCTGAAGAGTTTATAGATACATCTTTCCCATCAGGTATCTTCTTGTTCACCTTATAACATAAAAATTATGATTATATAGAATTGGCCTACGCTGCACCCTAAGAGAAAGTTGTGATGGGATAACCTACATTTACATCTTATATATTGCACATAGAACTGAGGAATAGAATGCCACCATGTGTCAGCACACTCATATGTAAATACATGAGGGTACTTGCGAACCATGAAAGGAAGGTTGTGTGGATCTCGAACACCTTTCTCTTTAAGATGCATGTTGCACGACCAAAAACCTTAAGGCAGTCATTCTTTCAGCTATATGTAGCAAGCGGGCAAGCAAACACATTATATTTTCAAAGATGTATTCGACATTGCAGTGATATCTAATGACATGTGGCTAGAGATGGTTGGCCATGCACATATGAAGATCATGAGGCAGTATGTTAAAAAAAGAAATCATTTGAAACAGAGATATACCCATGTACGAAGTATTGTGTAGTCAACCCATCTCGAAAAGAAATATATCAAGCCAAGGTCTTTAACTTGTTGAACGCTTAAGAACAATATGCAAGGCCAACACCTCTTCAAGTCTATAAAATAAGCACATAATGAAGAGCTACGGGTCAATGTTAATCCAAATCAAACAACTCTTTCAACCGAACACTACCTACCTATCTTTCGTCCCTTGTGGATAATTATCATAGTTTAGCCTAGTTTTAGTCTCTCCAGTTCTATCCAACACTATGTTGCATTAAGTTCGGATCGATTAGTTAGCTTAGTCTAGTTTCTACTTCTGTCCAGCACATCACATCGCTTCATCAAGTCAGTTTATTTTGGTTAAATATCCACGACCTCGTCATCAAATCTCCTCCAAATCCCCAAGTCATTACTCAAGGACTGTTTGATTTTTTATAAATACACGTAAATAAATGTAAAATGATAATAATGACTTTTCAACCATGCGTGAAAGAGAGGAAATCAAAGGAGTAATTTTACCTCGATTTTCGAGGTGCATGCAACGAATTCAAAGGGCTAAGCCGGTGGGTCCCATTGTAAAGTATGTATGTTATCCACTTTGTCCATCTCTTTCACTAGCTCATTTTAGGGCATAAGCCCAAAAATGAGACAAATCCAAAGCTCAAGTGAACCATTCCAAAGGAAATAATAGTCATACTAATGTCTATGGTTGAAAGTTGAAACCTTCGTACGACCCATCAGTGATGTTTATTTGTCATCCAACCTATTCATAAGATCATAAGGACATGGATAAAGGTAAAACACATACAATCTTGAACAAAAAATTCTATGGATCTTAACAAGTTTGCAATGATAGGTGTTTACTTCCAACTAGTTCCTGTTGTGTGGTCCACTTGAGTTTTGGATATGCCCTATTTTTGGGTTCATACCCTAAAATGAGTTAGCAGAGTAGATGCACGACATGGATAAGACACATACTTAACGATGGGCCCCACAATTTTTGTATACTCAATATTTTTTACCTCATTTATAGAGTCGAATACACACCAAACATGGTAGTTGTTAACAACATCTTTGGGATATGTGCCATAATTACACTGATAAGTAATCGGTAGCTGTTTACCATGAATTATAATGGTAATTTAAAAACACAACAGTACTAAGTGATTTCTTAGTCACAGCCTGCTAATCAAAACTACAACCATCTCACCAACAAGTTTTTTCCACAACCTTCTTACGACCGTCCATATCCAGAATATTGTCCAGTCGATAACTGTCTCACCCACTTGAATTGTCATCGGTAATCTTCCCTGCTTTATTTACTTTTATATGCCAATTGAACTGAATTCTCATTCATATTAATAAAATCGTTCAGACATTAAATTCATATTTTACTTTCTTATGTTACTTTATGGACAAGTGTAGCCAAGCTTTCATCATTGTGATAGGAGCCCATGTCTTCGAGGAAAAAATAATCCATCCAAAGGACTAACCCTCCCCTTCATAAGTTGCTTGATCATCTTGCCAACAGGTGGCAGAGTAGTTATGCTAATCTTCATAGATCATGTCATATTTCGGCTATTTTGGCGCCTATGGTTATAAGGCGTTCAATTTGATTCAAGTTGAATACGATTCTAGCATACCCGGAATATACATACTCACAAACGCGTAAATGAAATTAGGACATTCGTTGCATGTGTGGTTGTGTGTCCGAATTGAATAACAATACAACCAACATTGCTTTTGTGTAGGGTTCATAACAATATTTATAGATGTAGACACCCCACCCAGGCTAGAATCTTTAGAAAGCTAAGACAATCCGGGAACCATGATCATATCCTAAACCAAACCCTAATCCCAGCTTAAACCTAACCCTAACCCTAACCCTAGCCTTAACTTTAAACCCGGTCTAAACCCTAAACCCAGCCTAACCCTAGTTTAAACCCTAATCCAAACCCTAAACCACCACCAAAAGCCAAAGTCAACTTTCCTATATATTTATCCCTCCAAGACCACCATATTTACCATCTTACCTACCTCTACCTACCACCAAAAGCCAAAGTCAACTTTCCTGTATATTTACCCCTCCAAGACCACCATATTTACCATATTACCTACCTCTACCCACCTTTACCTACCACCAAGAGCCAATGAGAGCATGTCACATGGCATTTGTAACACCTCGAATTTTTGCCACTTGGAATTAGACGTCCTTAGGTAATGGGTCGATCCTAAAACCTTATTAACTTCTCAAAACTCAATCCCAAAGTCTAAAATTCCTTTTTAACCCATTTCCTTCAAAATCTCACCTTTCACTACCTTATTCTTTAAATTTTTCTAAGTACTTTCATATTAGACACAAATCTTAAAGTTTAGGTGATGAAGAACAGTACTTAAACTAAAACTTACTATAAATAGTAAATAAATAAATAAAATAGGTTTTTGACCATTAACCTTTTTGAATCTCATGAAATAAGTAAGCTATTTGGATAGATCAGCTTCTCCTACCCCAAAAACATATATTGCATGTCAAATAACTCATTCTGGTTTGTAAAATACACACATTTCAAATATCAGGTGGCGAAACCATCACCAGACAGGACAGCGAGACCTCACCGTCCAGCGGACTGGGCGGGCTACAGCGGGCCAGGCGGCCCGTTTTCTGTAATTTTTAGCCCAACTTCAAAAAAGTCATATCTCCCTCAATATAACTCCGATTTAGGTGATTCAAAAGCCAGATTGAAGCTCAATAAGTCTAGTTTCATATAAAAATAAGTAAAAATATAATAAAAATTTTAATATAGTTAAATATAAGTCATTGTGACAACTGTCTGAAAATTATTAGTTTGAATAACTGCTGTTTCTAGAATTTTTAGAATTTTTCTACAACACGGAATCTAATAAAATTTGGTATAAATGAAGTAGACTTGATGATGAACTACTAGAAAAATAATTAAAATAATATTCTCACTAAAAGTGTCAGAAAGGGGCGTAGAACTGCCCTAAGATCATATTATGTCGTTATTAGGGCATAATTTAGTTAAGTACTAAACTAAACAATCAGTGAAATTAGATTGAACTACTTTCTATATGAATTGTAAGACCCAAAACCATTAGAATCGCTAACCCAACATTACTTAAAAACCTATGATCAATCTCTAAACTCAGTTGCTCTCGGGAGCACATTGAAACTTCATATCGGACCTGGACCGTACGTCGAAAGTCCGATTACCATGAAACTATACGGTTATGACCGCCTTATTGGGCTTGACAACCATCTCGAAAATCAAATCTACATAGTATCCAGAAATGCACAACTTGAGCCCGGAGCGAAGTGTGCGAAAAACGCGAATATCTTTAGAAAATGAACTCAGATTTAAGTGATTTGGGCCTTTCACTTGCGGGCCAAATTTAAGGTTTCAGACCATTAGAATCTGACCCAAATACACCCTCGGATCAGGAAAATTTTTCTACACAGGTCGGTGTACTTGTGGCCCTGATCGAGTGACGACGACCGTTGAACTGAAACTGATCCGCCACGGTCGATCCACAAATCCAATCGGACTGAAAACTTAACCTGGCATAGATCCAATGCCAGTGAACTTTCTCTGGACCGTATGTAGAAAAGAGGCCTCCAGATGTGCTCTGTTGGACCGAAATAGCCGCTATTTGGCTATAACCTAAGTATACCATGGCCCTAGGGCCATTTTCATCAGTTCTGGGCCTATATAAGAGCCTAAACGCACCCCATTTCTATTCCATACGATTTTCCTAACCCTATGAGAGAGAAGAGAGAAAAGAGGAGAGAAAGGTGAGGAGAAGTGAGGGAGAGTGAGAGGTATTTGTTGGGATTCGATCCTGCCGCTCCACTTGTCGAATCGTCTTTTCCGTGTCGCTACACCGTCGCTTTCAACTCCGTTTTTGGGTAAGAAATCATAACCCTAATATGTTTTAGATATCTAAATATGTAGCTCGGCGAAATAGCTAACCTATTTCGTAATCCAGGTAGCCGTTGTGCCGTAGACAATAACGTAGTGTTCAAACTGAGCTCGGTATAGGTTTACCGGCGAAAGGTGCGGACTATAAACGTTTAAGTTATGGTTTTCAAGGCTTTCAATGTCAGTAATGATTTATGTTTGACTTGATTGCTGCCATATAATCTTAGGTACGTTGTATTCGATAAACTATACATGTGTATGAACTATGTGGTTAGATAATACATTTTAGGTGTTTGTTGAAATGTTTGAATGAACTTGAAATTATGATTCTTGCTTGCTATGACTATTAAGCTAGAATATATGTTTGTTGTATGTATGACAATCCCCTTGTGAAAGGATTTGTCATAATATATGCTATAACTAATTTAGTCTATATATGTAGTAAAGTGTAGTCTAAGTATTTGTTGAAATGCTTGAATGGACTTGAAATTATGATTTGTGCTTGTTATGACTTATGTTTGAGAATACATGATTGTTGTACGTATGGCAACTCCCTTGTGAAAGGATTTGCTATAATATACGTTATAACTAATATATTACATGTATGTTGATATGTGTAGTCTAAGTGTTTGGTAAAATGCCTGAATGAGAAAATGCTCATTGAAATGTATTTAACGAGGGTGTTGAGATAGGATTCTCAATCACCTTATTGTAGTTACAGCTTCTTTTATGTAACCTATCTTACTACTATGTGATTTATGAATGAAATGCCTATATATGATAACATGTGTACTATTTGTTAGTTGGAATGCTTAAATGAGATTTATATTTAGATTGGTTGTCACCTGTTGTCTCTGACTATCACATGTGAATACTATTATTTGGAATGTGATTGGGACTATTGCGTAGTCCAAGCAATCGGTAATGATTCCTGAATTAGTGGTCAAGGTCGTTTCGTCAAACAAGACATGTTCGAGGAATCCGAGTCGTACGCTGCTTGTCGACAGTGGTTAGGCCACGCGGAATGCTTATGCACTCCATGTCGATCAATTCAATGTACGGTCGTACCAATCGAGCTTGTCAAGAAACTCAATTGGCCTAATGTATGTTCACCATGTATGGACGCTACTGCTCAAATCTAAGGTACTAACTTACAAGTGAAAAGTCCGTTTAACCTTGGTACCACGATCCGCTAAGACTCATGAGTCGGGCATGGTGGTATGGGACACCGTGGTCGAGTAGTTGGCCTACGCTGGGGCGATGAGCCTCCCCGTAGTAACCAGTGAGAAAACCAAACTCGTGAGCCGAATACGGTGGTATGAGACACTATATTCGAGTTGTCGGCCTGCGCTAAGGTGATGAGCCTTTCTGGAGTGACCTCGAGTATACATGAGGACTGCACTAAGGTGACGAGCCTTGTCGTAGTGACCTTGAGTATAAACTAGGCCTACGATCAAGTGACGAGCCTCTCGTAGTGACCTCGAGTATGAATTAAGTTTACGCTGAGGTGACGAGCCTCCTGTAGCAACCACTAGTATAAACTCGCGAACTTGTCTATCGTATGTGACTAAATAGGATTGACGACCCTAGATGGATCATTGTTTGAAAAATGATATAAGGGAGGTACCTTAGCTTCCCAATCCTGTTGTATGAATAAACCTAATTAAGAACTTGGCTAATCACGTACATGCACCGCATTTGCATGTGCCTTTGGCGTTGGAGTTGAGTACAGAAGAAGGGGTACATGCCGCGATCGTAAGATGATGTCGCAGATGGAGTGCAGGCGAGGGTATGCATCATTATAGCATATCATCCCTGCATTAACAAGAGTACTTAGAACATATTTGTTGTACTGCTTTATCATTATTGCTTGACTGAATTGATAACATGTTAACCTTTGTTTTATAGTTACATTGAATTAGTTACTCATTCTCACCTGAGACGATATTTTAAAACACCACTCAGACTCTGGTTTATATGTAGGTAATGATGGAGTCTATGCAGCTGAAATGGACTTCATGGATGAGGAGGAAGAATTCTCCTACGTTCAGCTCTTAGGCAGGTCTATGTAGACCTCGTGCTGATTCGACGAGATTACAGGGATTTTTGGATTAGTTGGACATTTACATTTTGATATTTTGTATAATTTGACACAAACCGTGTATATATTCAGCCCTGTTACATATTCATAATCTGGGGATTTAAAACCACTTATATACTTTATATATCTAGCACAGTCTTTCGCTTACTTAATTTAGTTATCCTTGGAGTATGATATGTTGTTTTAGTATAATCTCACTCATATTTGAATGCACTCATAATAATCATCACAATTTATGTTGCATAAGTGATGCGTTGGAACTCGGGAGTTGAGCTTTGCTTGACCCCCGATTTTCATGGCATTACAACATTCATCTCCCTTCAACCAATCACAAGTTGTCATGTCAACTTTTACCCCTTACCTACCTACCAATTACAACAATGTCATTGGAGAAGGCTATAAATAGCCCTCTCCCCCTTCACATTTACGACAAAACCAAGAGAGCCTAAAATCCAAGCGAGGGAGAGGGAGAGAGAGAGGAAGAGAGCGAGGGTGAGGAGGTGCTCCTAAGCCTCCAAGTTCAAATTTTTAAGCTCCCCCTTAACCTCATCCCGACCTTCCTAACCCCATAAGCCTAGCTCGGATTGATCATGGTGCAGTCCATGTCTTAGCCTACTCAAGATCGAGTCAAAGATCCATTCATTTTACATACAAGCATTCATCATGACATCTATTCCCTTCTCAAACCCCCTGCTTCTCTAGATCTCTAGTGAACGTATGCTCTATGACTTGCCATACACCGGATCCTGTCACATCAAAAATTCCTAGTGATCTAGTTAATTTTTCTTACCTCTTTGCATAAGCATCATCACATCCACCTTCTAGACACGTCGTTGGACGTATGCTCTATGGCTTGCCGAATTTCAAATCTTGCCACATCAGAAATCCACGTGTGTGCCCAATCTCATCTCGACCATATCATCCATCTCTTGAGATTGTTTTACCACACAAAGTAAAGATCGTACGTTCGTACGGGCAGAGAGGGTGCTTAACACCTTCCCTCTTTGTAACCGAGTTCCTTACCCGGAATCTCGGATCGCAGACCAGGAGTCAATCTAAGGTAGGAGAATCTTTGGATTTCTCCAACCTTACATATTCCGCGGTTTCTAACCGGCTGCGGGATTCTAAGATTAATTGGCTAGTGGCGACTCCAACATTGACAAATCAGCGTGGGCGCCGATTTTCAGCATTCACAATAGGCATATGTGCTACTGGAAAACTTCTATGAGCCCTACCATGATGTATGTTTTTTTACCCAGTCCATCCATTTTGCATGCTCATTTTAGCACATGAGCCCAAAAATGAGACAAATCCAAATCTCAGGTAAACCACACCATAGGAAACGATGGTGATTGAATGCCCACCATCAAAAACTTCGTGCGAGCTACAAAAGTTTTGAATCAAGTTGATATTTCTATTTTCTATTCATCTAGGCCTTTGTGGCCTAATTAACAGGTTGTATGGAAAATAAACATTACAGTGGGCCCTAGGAATTTTTTTTATGGTGAACATTCAATCACTATCGTTTCTTGTGGTGTGGTCTACCTGAGATTTGGATTTACTTCTATTTTGGGCCGATGCCCTAAAATGATCCAAAAAATGGATGAAGAATGAGGATAAAGCTTCATGGGGCCCGTAAATCTTTTTCGATAGGAGAGTACCAATGTGGGTGTTGCGTGTTGCACTGCACAATTTGAGTCAATATTATATGCGATCCAATCACGATATTTCAAAACTCAAGTAGACCATAACATGTGAATTTAGAGGTTATAGTTATAATTTTATACCGTTGTAGACACCCCACCCTAAATAAGACTAAATTACTCTTCTGACTTCGATCGAGCTTCAATAAAATCATCTCTGGGTGATTCGAGGGAGATTGAAAATCTAATCGATCAAATGAGCAGGACTCTCGCCACGTCATGGGAATAACCGACGAACTTGATCAGCATGTCTAGAACCTAATAAATCAAGTCATGGCCGATCATCCAGACCATCCAGAACCCTATTTAAACGCCTTAAAATCGCCTTTATCCAACCCATAACACATCGTAAATTCAAATGGGTCACATATTAAGGGTCTTCAACACCTTCCGTATGCCACCAATGGACCAGATTGACAAAATAAAACCCCCAGCTCGTGGTAAGCCAACATGGAAATCATCATCCCTGGTTTTATTTTTTGAGCCAACATGTGTCAAATAACCTACTCTAATAAATAAAATGATACCACGTGGACCGTCGACCTACCACAAGCCGACAGCCACCTAGTACATTTTTTAGCTTCCTAAAGATGTAATTGGACCCTGCAAATGCCAAACTCTTGAAAATGGGACAATGTCCACCGTTGACTCACTACGAATCCAATTGTCTCTGTTTATAAATACCGCACAACAATGACCATTTCGAAGGACCAAGAATACACGAGGAGATAGAGAGGGGCTGATAGAGATATATCCGGGTGGGCCCTATTCTCTAAAGACTTTAGAGATTTCTGATTGTCGACGAAGCCCTGCCCAACTTAGGAAGCCAGCTCTAAGGAAAACAACCCATCAAAGAAGCCAATAAAAGTCAAAGAGTATGGTTGGAATGAAAGATATCCAAGCATCCCTTATGCATAAAAAGGGTGTTAGGTCTCCCATTTTCTTTCTCACATATCAAATGAATTTGCATTTTAGTCCATACATTCCAAACGCATCAAGAGCACGAACTCACTTTCTTTTATTTGTTATTCTGTAATACTCCCTCTTATCCATCATTTTTTCTTTATTTTGTCTACCAGGGGTTTAAACTCTACGCAGCAAGACTAAGTGTTGTTTTTTTTTTTTTTTTTTTTCTTGTCTAAAATCTTAAACTCCGTGAAGCATGGCTAGATAAAATAGTGTCAAAACTTTACTGAATTTTCCTAAAAAATCGTAAAATTCCTTAAAGTAGAGATCGCAAGCTGTGCGGACAGAAGAGATAGCTTAACTCATTTCTTTTCTGTCACCGAAACGTTTACTCAGAATCTATACTTAGAAACCAACTATAGGAATCACTTGAGTCAGAGAATTTCGTGATTCCCTAACCATTAAGCAATTCTACGATTTCTAGTCAGCCATAATTTTAAGCTTTATTCGGCTAGTGACCATTAAGCTAATTCCACACCTCATTTGCACAATAAAAAAGCAAAAGTGAAAGCAACCGTGCTTATGCAGGTGGAACCATTCACAACGACAGCCACTTTAGCATGGAGTAAGTCTTATTTTTAAGATCAAGTTCCAAAAAGGAATGATTTACCTAATGGACAAGGTGGATTTCATGCATGCCAAGTCATTTCCCCACATGAGAGAAAGTGAACCTGATACTTACTACTCAAGATGTGCATGTGTTTTTTTTTTTTCCATCTAATTTCTAAGGGCCCACAAATGACCCATCACACTCCATAGTGTTGAAGTGCCACATCTATTATCTACTATCAAATAGGTTGTGACTAAAAAAATCAAATTTTTACAATACTAACCTCCAATTCCTAGCCGCCTGTGGACTATTTTCAGCATGACTGACTAATCAAGTCCATGAATTGGCTAGCTATGTAATCAAATCACTATAATGTCTGGTTAAATCCTAATGAATTTGGGGCCCACAGTTTGGATAGCCAAAGCCAACTGTATGTTTGTGCTTGCATCAAATACCATAATTATCTCCAAGAATGACTATTATAGTTCACACACCAAAAGCCTTTTGGATTCTAAGTCGTTTAGCTTAACCAAAAGTAAGTATATTTGGTCAACATACATGTCAGCTAAAAAGTTTTTAAAAAAAAAAAAAAAAGTATACTTGCTTTCAACATTACATGAGTAATTTTAAAAGTCTTCCATTGTTTTTTCTTTCTCATCTTTCTCTCTTTTCTTTCATTTTCTTTTAAATATCTCTTCTAATTTTGACTTATACATATGGTTCACCATTAATATCCACCACCTATCCACCGCTTATTATATTGGCCCACCTGGCCCCTATCTTTAATGTAAATCATCCGCTGTGTGGGGCCTACCATTAATGTAGACCATCCACCTTGCGATGCCTACCTTCAATGTTGGCTACCGACCATATGTAGGGCCCACCTTGAATGTGAGCCATCCAACAATATGGATGTGGATCCTCCGTCATGCAAGGCCCACCTTTAATGTAGACCATACATCATGTGGGGGCCAACTTCAAAGTGAGTCGTCCATAAGTGGAGCTGCCCTGGATGTGGACCATTCATCACTAGGGGCTGCCATTTGATGTGAACTGTCCATTATGTTGGACTCACCTTGATGTGGATCATCCATCATGTAAGGCCCACCATCAGTATTGACTGTCCATCATGTGGAGCCCGCCTCCATTCTCACCGTTAAAACATCCATGGGCCACCATAACTTTTATTTTCCATCTAATCTGTTCATAATGTCACACATACATGGATGAAGAGGAAAAACAAATATCATATTGATCCAAAACTTCTGTGACCCCAGGGTTTCAATGGTAGACGCTCAATTCCCCACTGCTTTTTGCATTGTGGTCCACTTGATCCTTGGATATGTCTTATTTTTCGGATCAAGCCTTACGACGAGCTCACCAATTGGAAGGACGGTTGGGATATAACATATACCTCGTGATGTAAACGGTTTACATGATATTTCATTTCGCTTCTACGTAGTAATCTGTTTACAAGGAAACAAATTGTGTTATGAGCCATCTTGTAAAGTGTTTACAATAATTAAAGTATCCGTATCATAGAGCTTGGGCAACAAACCTTTCAAAATTCACAAATTACTTGAGGACTTGAACTTTTTTGGAGGACCTAAGGGAGCATTAAAGCATACAAACACTAGATGGATTGGAGGCCCTAAAAGAACATTAAAGCATATATACACTAGACGGATTGAATATCCTCCATCCATCACAGTGGCCCCAAATGCAATCTAGAAGCTTTTAATGGTAAGTGTCACATCCTTCCATCGTGTCGTCCATTTGATAATCAACAAGCTGTTTTTTTACAACCATAAGAGAGCCTAAGGGAAAGCCCATGATGAATAGATTGAATATACAATATACGTCACCGTCGACCCCACATATCATGAGTGTATATCAATTATCGTGTTCTACTATGTACAATGCCTTGTTAGCCCTTAATGACCTTTTGTCAAGTTTCATATTACAACTAAAAGATGTAATCTATTTGCGTCATTTAAAACTTTTACAGGCAACATACATCCAAACAGCCCCTGTAACCTAATTACTTGTAATCCTTTAACAAATTAAAGGACCTTACACAACACCTACTTCCCTTTAGCTCTTTCATTTCAAAACGGAAGAAATTGTTTTTTTCTCTCTAGTTGAAATCAGCATGGAGAACCGAAAAAGGCTTGGACGACTGTCGTACGGACAAGGGCATTACTTTTGGTGTTGTGAACGGGAGCCGTTTACATGAGACCCAGGACTCACCCAAGACGGTGTGGCCATTACCGTGGGGCCCACCTTGATGTATGTATTTTGTATCCATACAGTATTATCCAAAAAAATGAAGCAGATCCAATTATCAGGTGGACCATACCACAGGAAAGAGTGAGGATTGAACGCCCAACCATTAAAACTTCTTAGGGGTCACCTTAATGTTTCCCTAGTGTTTATCTGCCATCCAATCTGTTGGTAAGGTCGCATAAGCCTGAATTAATGGGAAAAACAAATATCATCTTGATCCAAAACTTTTGTTGTCACCACTGTTTCCTAGAGTATGTTCCACCTGGTAATTGGATCTGCTTCATTTTTTAGTCAATACTCTAAAATGACCTGGAAAACAGAATATACACATCAAGGTGGGCCCCACGGTAAGGGTCTCACCGTATCCACTCCCGATGTAAACGGAATGACTTGTAGATGGGACCCACCTGGTCGATCATGTATGCCACCTGTTTATGGAGCCGAGCGAAACAATCAGGCTGATTCAACAGACTTCAGGTAGGCTGGGAAACAATTGAGATGGGAAGTCCCGCCATTAAAATCATTTAAATTACTTGTAGTGTCCAACATCCCATGTATACGTTATCCAATCTTATCCATCCAACGTGCCAGATGGCAAACACCAAATGAATTTAGAGGCATGATTTTACACCGTTCAACATGGTATGGCCCACCTGTCTTGGATTTCAATTCAGAATTTTTCAAAAGCCAGTCGAACGGTGCATACAGCTGCAAGCACAAACAGTTAGGATTTGCAATATTTGCATGTTGGGAAATCATTTCGATTTTCAACTAACCAGCTCTAGAAAACAACTAATGATTGCTTGTTTAAATAATCATTATCCATGCCTTATCCTAATTAATTGGGTTGACTACATGAATTACGTTCCACCATTCCACTCAATCAAGGGCTAGACCGTAAGTTAGATAATAGATCAAGAAGTCTATTAATGTTCGGATTCATGATTGAAGTTACCTGATGGGTCCTCTCACTAGAAAGGATGAATGAAATCTGTTTGTGCATTCCTCAGGTGGGGAAAAGGCCTACTTTATCATATTATCTTGTTTCTCTTTCTCAAGGAAAATGTCTGAAAACAGGTTTTTGCTCGCAAATACCCACATTGGAACCCACTTGATAGACCATTCCTGAAAGCCTCCCCCTTGGAAAAATTGTAACCAGTGTTTTACATAGCTTATGCTATGTAGTGTGTAGCTTGCGCTATGTAGCGTAGCTGAGCCTTAAAACCATGTATCTCATGAAAATAGCTCAAATCGGGTGTAGCCTACGCTACATGATCATTTGCATACGCTACATGCTACATAGCTCACATTACAAGGTATTTTTCACTAAAATATTAAAATCAATTAGTTTTTCAATAATTTGTTACATTTTTCTATTTTCAATAAAAATTAGTCAATCTTTTCAATGCTTTACTAAAATAATATAAATAACAGTCTTAAATCAATTTTGTTGCTCTTTCTTTACCTTTATGATTAATCTTTGCCCTTTCCTATTACTTTAGGTTGCATTGATTGCACCAAATATCATGAAATTTATTATTGATCAGTCTAATTTGGTGCAAAATATCATGAAATTGGTGCAACTTACTTTCAAAAAAATAAGAAAATAAAAGAAAAGAAAAGAAATTGGTGAAACTAAGTGCGATATTAATCAAAATCTAGAAGTAGCATGTAGCTCAACCTACATCTCACATTTCAGAGGGATGAAAGCTACACCACACTTTATTCGCTATTTGAAGCATTGATCCTGACCTTCGAGTTTCTTGCCTCCAAATGAATGGTTAAGAGATAGATACATCTATGATCCACATTCAACTTCTGTTTTTACTTCAAATCCATTTGGACTGAATATCCACAAAAAACGTTTGTCTTTTAGCTCTTGGTGCTGGGAATGTCTTCTTATATTTTCAAACATAAAAGCTAAAAGAAATATGCATTCACAAATAGCTTAACATATAACCCATTCCTTTCATTACAACATCTAGCAACTAGATTATAGCTTAATCGTAGAGTGGTGATCAGGATATTATGAAAAGCACTTAATTTTATTACCAAGTACATTCCTAATACATCAAAAAGTCTACAAATATTGAAGAGTCATTAAGGCAGAACAATTGTTTTCCCTTTCTGATAAATAACATGGAAGAAAAAATGTACTCGGCATTATACCCTGTTGTATGCAACTGACTTGCTGAACAGACGTCGGATATAAACTACCTGAAGCCCACTTGCACATGCCAACGCAAGGTACTCAGCGAGCGTATAGAAGAGAAGACGCCTCCTAGTGCTCTCGTTTGCTGTAGAGAGAGCAGTTAAATAAGGGAGAGAAACAATGCTGTGTAATCAATTATTGAATGCGAAGAGAAACTTAAAGAGATATTTCTCATATATATCCGTGCATGCTCAAAGATGCTGAGCAAATTGTGTGAGAAGGAAGAAGGAGAAGGAGAATGATGAGGCAAGGAGGAGCAGGGGCACGAGCACGAGCACGAGCAGCAGAAGAAGAATGAGGCAGCAGTGGAGGAGAAGAAAAGGAGGTGAAGCAAGAGGAGGAGGAGAAGGAGAAACAGAAATATATGAGATTGTGACCACTTTTTTTTTTTTTTTTTCTGAACAAAGAAACAAAGATATTTTCTCATATAGAATTACCATCTAACTAAATAAAACACCTGTGTTTTAGGAACACTTATATCTATTATGTGTTAATGTTATGGTAACTTCTACAACAATAACTTTCAGGATTGCTACTAGGATTTTAGTTTTTTTAACCATTGCAGAATAAACAAGGTTACCTTCCAAAGGGCCAGAGAGGCAGAGTAATTAGTTGGGCAATGGAACTAAAATCTTTTACTGGCCTCAGCAGAGAGGAAATTGACGAGTGATACGGGACGGCATAGGCCTTGTACGAAAAGATGGTTCCTTTCATATCTCGCCGTACGGCATTGGCTTCTTCTTCTTTCTTTTTTTTCCTCCTTTTTTAGGTCTTTTTTCAATGGCAATTGAGAATTTATTGCAAAAAAGAGGAAAAAAAAAAACTACTGAAAAATAAAAAAGAAGAGAAATAGGATGGTGTGGAAAGATGATGAGCATCATCACTAATAAGGACCCACACTCCCAGTAAATACAAGGCAAAACCGAAAACAAAAATACAAGACTAGGATCATGCAGAAGAGAATTGTAATCAGAAGCACCAACTGGGAGGGATTCCCCATTTGAGATCCAGGATAGACATGGCCCACTAGATCGAACTCTTCTTTTAGAACGTCAAGTGACAGTCCCATATTTTCAAAAGAACAAAAGAAATGCATATCCTCGCTCCATTGCTATTCAGGGGAGAAAAGCTAGAAATATCAATGGGTAAAAAGAAATAATGGGGAGGACTAGTTTCCATTCCTCTTATTCTGTCGCATCGTAACTTTTTAAACACAATTTCCTAGCTTTTCCTCCTCCTCATCCTCATCTCCTTCCCTGCTTCCTCCTCCTTGGAGACATCCTTGCTTTTACAAGACGAGCAGCATCCTACTCTCCACCCTGCCTCCTTTTGAAACACCCTCACTTTTACAAGCAGTATCCTAGCTCCTCAAACCTCCTCTTCAGAAACATCCTTTGCTTTGACAGGACTTGGGGCCTGTTTGTTAAATCTGAAGTCTGAATCTAATATCTAAATCTGAAGTCCGAAAACCTGTTTGGTAACTATCTGAAAGATGGGCTGAAGTCTGAAAATTAAGTATTGAATATGAAAAAACCTGTTTGTTAACAAACGACTGAAATCTGTTAATTTGACATATTTGCCCATCTCCTGTTTGGATATGTTTTACATTACGAAGGGTTTATTTATTTTTATTAAATAAAAAATAAAACCATTAAGTTAACATCCATTTAATTCAAATAAACTAAAGTACTTAATAGAAAATTAAAATGTCATACATTAGATCAACCCGTTAATGTAAGGGATAACATTTTCTAAACCATTCAAAATGATTCTACTGTGAAGAGGAAAAAATCCCCCGATCCTTACCCAAATCCTCCAAATCAACCATCAATCCTATAGAACATTCGTTCATCAACTTCCATATCTGCCCGTATATGCAATCATTTATCAAGCCAACCATAGAAATGACTAATTGGATTTAGATTTAGTAATCTAACTGTCTACATCATCATGGGAGCATTTCATCGTAGCAAACTTACCCATCAACACGACTACCTAACCACCCATCATTCCTTTGCAAGTAAAAATTAATCTAACCATCTACGGATCCTAATAGTCCATTCATTCTAAATCCGACATGTATTCTAATCGTCTATTCATTCCAAATCCAACCTGTATCCTAATCGTCCATTCAATCTAAATCCAACCGTCCAACACATCCACCTAATTCAATCATAAGGCTACTCATGAATATGTCACATCGTTTACTCGATCTGATCTTCTAACCATCCATTTAAACAATCCGAAACAATGGGGCCCAATTGATCCCAACTGTCCATTACAGTGTATCCACAGAGGTTTCAACAGTAGGCAATGCCCTACACACTTTCACACCATGTGGCACACTTGGGTTTTGGATCTGCCTCATTCTTAAGCTCATGCCCCAAAATGATCTAACAAAACAAATGGTGGGGATGGATTTCTCACAGACATCACAATGCGGCCCACATTTTATTTTATTTTAAAAGGAGAGCAATCCATTGTCGCGCAGCATGTTGTCGTGAGACACGGAGAGGAGAGACCGAGCTCCCTCTCCCTCCCGAGGATCCACCGAGGTTGGTGGGACCCCTAATTGTGGGGCCCACCGTGATGTATGTGCCGTCCAACCATTTTTATAGCTCATTTTTGCATGTGATCCCAAACATGAATCAAACGTAAATATTAGGTGGACCACACCACAAAAAATAGTCGTGATTGAATCCCCACCATTAAAAAATCCATGTAGTCCCCCCAAAATGTATCCCCACCATTAAAAAATCCACGGGGTCCCCTCAGAATGTATTTTCCATCCAACCTGTTGATGAGGTCACAAAGACCTAGATGAAGAGACCACACAAATATCATTTTTATCCAAAGCTTTGTGGCCCGTAAGAAGTTTTTAATGGTCAATTACTATTGTTTCATGTACTACGGTCCATCTAAGATTTAGATATGCTTCATTTTTTGGATCCAAACTGTCCATCAACAAGTGGACCCCAGCGAGATTTCAATGGAAGGCATTTCCCAGCCCTTCCAGCATTGTGAGGCCCACTTGAGTTTCAAATCAGCCTCGATTTTGGAACTCTGACCTATCAGGATCTGTTGAAATAGATTAATAGAGTGGATTTCTCACAACACTTCAATGGACCCCACCTGGTTCCATCGTAGGAATGGCTTGGAAAAGGCTTCCATGTCTCACGAACCGCACCCATTTCTTTCTCCGTTATCTTCTCCTTCTTCTTCTCTTCTTCTCTGGAACCAACCATTTCAACTCATCTGGATGTCCATTCCCCACTCCGCTGCTGTAAAAACCAAACCGGCGTTCCCATCTTCATCACGTCGGCAAGAAACTGCCGATTTCCACTCCTTTGGTAAGCGCGACGATGTGAGAAATCTTCTCTTTCAAAACCCACCAAGTGAACGCATCCAAACCTTCGAAACCATGGAACTCTGAGCACTCTCTCGACTATCCGAACCATTCAAAGGAACTGGCTTATCGAAATCTATATTATATGATGATTCATCATTAAAGACCGGTCATCCTCTCAAACTGGAAAGACTAGTTGTATCTTCTTAGATGATTATTGATCCAAAATCAAATCCATATATAGTAAAGATCAAGTGATCAACGTGTAAGAACTATTTTTCAAACAAAGATCAGATCCAAATCTATAAACACATTAATCAAATCAGTCAGTGAGGAAGAGCATATTTATCGTGCGTAGGGGCAATTTTGGAAGCAACTTTTTTTAAAAGAATCTGCGGAACACATTCCGTATTCACCATTAAGCTAGACCTCCATCACAAAAAAATAAATAAAATTAAGGAGCGTTTTACGAGTTCGGCGTTAACAAACAACACTTAACGCGGAGCGCTTTCTAGGTTCCATATTTAGTTATTTTTTTCTGTGTTAACAAACAGGCCCTTACTCTTTACTCCACCTCTCTCATAGCTCTACATTGGGACTCGTAAGTTTGATCCCTCATAGTTGTTGGCTTTATGCAACTTTGTGCATCTCCACTTGGTATTTTCACTTGCAAACTTCTATTGAAAACACTAGCTAATCAATCTAATTTAACTTTGCCAAGTACTTCCACACTTCTTTTGGTATATCATTTTTATCCACAGCCTTTCCCTTTCTTCATCATTCCCAAGGCTGGTATTTTTTCCTCTTATTTGAATTCAACAACAAAACATGTGCCCTCTTAATTATTTGAATTCAACAACAAAACATGTGCCCTCCTAATTACCCAGGGTCTAAGTCTCTTTCTAGTCCTAACCTCATACCATTCTTTATGCAACAACCACTATTAGTAGTCTCTCCATTTTTCCTACAAAATGAAAGGTTAAAACTAAAATAATAGGCAATAGTCACACATGTAACAAAGGAAAACCTCCCAATTGTGGTTTTTTGATGGTGATATGTTTTCCAAAGCTGCTCATTTGCTAGTTGCTGTTGGTGGGGAATGATGATGACATGACAATGTCGAGTTGCTCGCTATGTTGGTGGTGTCGGTGATGATGACAATGTGGAGGAGGCAGTTGCTTGTCTTGTAAAGGAAATGATGTTTTCAAAGAGGAAGATACTAAAGGGTTTGCTTGTTAACGCTGAAAAAATCACCGAATGTGGAACCCAGAAAGCGGTATGTGTTAAGTCTTGTTTGTTAACGCCGAACCCGTAAAGCGCTCCGTAATTTTCCCTGATTTTTTTTTTACAATGAAGGTCTGCCTTAATGGTAAATACAAAATGCGCCCCGCAGATTCTTCTAAAAAAAGTTACTTTCAAAATTGCCCCTTCACATAGTGAATACGTTTCTTCCTCACTAACTGATTCACTTCATGTGTTTACAGATTTGACTCTAATCTTTGTTTGAAAACGGGTTCTTACACGGTGATCATGTGGTCTTTATTGTTGATGGATTGAATTTTGGATCAATGACCATCCAAGAATCTACAACTCGTCTTTCTAATTTTAGATGATGACCGGTCTTTAATGGTGAATCATCATACAATATAAATCTCGACAACTCGGTTCTTTTAGATGGTTCGTATGGTAGAGAGGATGTTCGAAGCTTCATGGTTTCAAAGGTTTGAATGCGCTCACTTGGTAAATGTCGAAAGAAATGATTTCTCTCATTGTCGCACTTACCGAAGGAGTGAGCGTTAATCTGTTTTTCACAGCAGTGGAGTGGGGAATGGACAGTCCATATGATAGATGGGTTGAAATGGTTGGTTCCAGAAAGAAAGAGAGGGGAACATAACGAATAAAAAACGAGTGCGGTTCGTAGGACACGGAAGCCTTTCACATGCCCTTCCTACAATAGAACTAGGGGGGTCCACTGAAGTGTTATGAGAAATCCACTCCGTCCATCTATTTTAATCAACGTTCGATTATCTCTAATATTATCGAAATATCTCCGATATTATCTTTATCTCCAACTCAGCGATACCGATAATACTGGTAGCGATACCAATAATGCTAGTAGTAACAGAAATTCCAGGTATTAGCAATGTATCGCTAAATATCACCAACGTATCAATATTGATAATATAATCGCTAATATTTTCAACTGTGTAAATTCTAGGTATCGCTTGTATTGTCGTTGCATCAATATTGCTAATGTATCGCCCATAGTTTCGACTATGTAAATTCTAGGTAATGCTTGTATCATAAGTGTATCGACGATATTTCAATAATATCGCCAACGTATTAATATCATCAAAATTTTGTTTATTAGAAAAAAAATTTATTTCAGTTTTTTATTTTTCATGAACACATGGTTGTCTGTAGTGTTCAATTTGTTATCAATATCACAACATGTGCGATATTGAGACCACTATCTTTCGTTTCCTTCACAATTGTTGATGATTGCTTGGTGAAATATCATGTGTTGTTGATATTTTGCAACATCGATGGATGTTTGGATGGAAGGTTAGATGGTTAAATAGGCCAGATGGGATGGTTGGACTGATTTCTTACAACAACGCATGCTTTTAAAGCCCTCATTAAATGGAAACTTGTTATGTATGCATTCTTTTTGCAATTTTTTTATTTCTACACATACAAATATGTACATTTTAACATCTCCTCAAGTTTCGCTGAAAATTCCATCATTTTTCCCATGTTTCCCCGCATTTCCAGTTATCAGCGATATTATCGACAATATCGGTATTGTTTCCATATCCCTGGCCAGCGAAACTTGTACCGATACCAATACTTCGAACATTGATTTTAATAAATCCTGATAGGTCAAAGTTCCAAAAACGGATTTAAAACTCAAGTGAGTCATCCAATGCTAGAATGGTTGAGAAATGCCTTCCATTGAAATCTCCCTGAGGTCCACCTATTGATGGACGGTCTAGATCCAAAAATGAAGCAAATCCAAATCTTAAATGGACCATACTACAAGAAACAGTAGTAATTGACCAATAAAAACTTCTTATGGGCCACAAAAGCTTTGGATCAAGATGATATTTGTGTGCTCTCTTCATCCAGGTCTTTGTGACCTTATCAACAAGTTTGACAGCAAATAAACATTCTAGTGGACCACATGAATTTTTTAATGGCGGGGATTCAATCATGATTGTTTCCTGTGGTGTGGTCCACCTAAGATTTGGGTTTGCTTCATGTTTGGGATCACACACTAAAATGAGTAGTAAAAATGGTTGGACGGCATGGATGTAAGGCGCACACATCACGGTGGGCCCCATAGTCGTCCCGCCCACCTTGATGGATCCGGGGATCCAAACGAAGTCACGCTCAGTAGGGAGAGGGAGCTCGGTCTCTCCTCTCTGTCGCACGGCAACGCACCGTGACAATGGATCACTCTTTTTTTTTAATGTGGGCCCCACTGTGATGTTCATGAGAAATCCATCCCGACCATCTGTTTTGTCATATCATTTTGGGACACGAGCTCAAGAATGAGGCAGATCCAAAACCGAAGTGCGCCACACAACATGAAAGTGTGCAAGGCAATGCCTACTATTAAAACTTGCTTGGATACACTGTAATGGACAATTAGGATCACTTGGGCCCCACTTTTTCGAATGGTTTAAAGGGATGGTTAGAAGATCAGATGGAGCGAACGATGGGACATATACATGAGTAGCTAATGGTTGAATTAAATGGATGTCTTGGACAATTGGATTTAGAATAAATGGGCGATTAGGATCTAGGTTGGATTTGGAATGAATGGACGATTAGGATCCAGAGATGGTTGGATTAACTTTTATGTCCAAAGGAATGATAGGTGGTTAGGCATGGTGTTGATGAGTAAGTTTGTTAGGATGAAATGCTTCGATGATGATGTTGACAGTTAGATTGCTAATCTAAATGCAATTAGTCGTTTCTATGGTTGGCTTGATAAATGATTGCATACACGGGATTTGGAGGATTGTAGGGATTAGGTAATTGGTTCATCTTCTTCGCGGTAGAATCGCTTGAACGGTTTAGAACGCATTATTCCTTACCTTAAGGGTTGATCTAATGTATGACATTTTCATTTTCTATTAAGTACTTTAGTTATTTGAATTAAAGGGATGTTAACTAATGATTTTATTTTCATTTAATAAAAATAAATAAACCCTTCATGATGTAAAATATCTCCAAAAATGATACGAGCAAGTATGTTAAATCAATATATCTCAGACATTTGTTAACAAACAGGTTGTTTTAGATTCAGTACTTAATTTTCAGACTTCAACACTTCTTTCAGATAGTTACCAAATAGGTTTTCAAACTTCAGATTCAAGACTTTAGATTTCATATTCAAGCTTCAAAATTCAAATTTAACAAATAGACCCTAAGACAAGAAACAAAGTTATCAACGTATCAATTTAGCTTCAGCCTAGGAGATGAAAATTTGAAGCCCGTTTTTTACTCAGATATTTATCGAAAAGAAAAAAAAGAAACAAGGTAGAATCAAGGTATTCCGTATCGATAGCAATGGACGTAACGGTCACCACCGTTACGAAACAGAATATTGGTGTAATGGCTAATACGAGGCCCGTAATGGCCAATACGCCCTATATCGGTTGAATTTTTTTACTTTTTTTCTTGAAAAATTCTGAAGAAATATCCAGAAAATCTAAAAATATGTAAATAATCCAAATATGCATTTTTTTTTGTTTTGAACATGTTTATGGTAGTGTAATAGTCCACTCTTTGGTAAGAATGTTGTATCGAGTTGTCTAATGAATTTATAAACCTGACAACCTGAGATTGACTACAAACCTTCTATATTTAATTTTCTAACGATATTATATCAATGATAAATTTATTGGAATGAATGTAATAATAAAACATCCCACATCTGCAAGTTTTACTATTATTTATATTATCGATGTATTACATACCTCGCGACTCTTGTACATTTCATTTCAACATACAGAGTCTAGAGACTTTTGTGTCCTATTATGGAATTCATATACCTAACAATTTGATATCATTTCCCCCAATAGATTTTCCCCCAAAAATCTTTTTTTTTTTAAATGAAATTAACTTCGAGTGAATAGTGTTGCCGATTTGGGGCTAATTTGGCAGACCACTCGATGCTCCAAATCAACCTCAATTCATGCAACATATTAGCTCTTATCCCACTAAGGATCGATGTACATTTGTTGGGTGGTGAATAATGAAAATATCAAATGGCCTATTTCAAAAAACAAGTGTCTGCAAATTAATAGTTAAAATCGTTCAAACAATTTGATTTGTGATTGTGACGTAGCAACAACACAGTTCCATAATTTAATTGGTTAATTTTAGTTAATATATGCCTCATGTACAATTTTTAGGGCCTGTACATGGGGGTGGAGGTCCAACCCCGATGGAGTTACTGAGAAGAAGAGAGAGAGAGAGAGAGAGAGAGAGAGAGAGAGAGAGAGAGAGAAGCTCACCTGTGTGAAGGAATTTTCCTCCTTGTGTTTTAGGGTTTGTGAAAACCCTCCCTTCCATTGAATTGTGAAAGGGTAGAAGCCTGTTTGGTGGTGGATTCCCCAAGGTACATCATTCCCCTTTCTCTTCTTCAAAAGGTCTTCTTCTTCTTCTCGTCTTCCTTTTTCCCCTTCCATTACAACCTTCTAAACCCATCAAAACCCCACTCAATCCTCCATCTCTTTCTTCTCCTTTACTTAGACACGTGTGGGCCCCCGTTTGGGGTTTTCCCTCTTTAATTTTCCTCCAAAACTCCCTAATCCCTAGATCCTTTGAATCCCTAAAAACCCTATTCTTAAATCTCCATCAATGAATACAAAACCCTAATGAAAATCTGAATTTTTGTGAAACTTTCCCCAAACCAGAATTTTGCTTGCATTTTTGTCTATCCACGTGGTTGTTGTACTACCCATGCTAGATTGGAAGTCCCTACTTCCAAGTGGGCCACTATTTAATTATTTTATATTTTCGTGCACGGCGTATGTGATAACCTAGGACCTTCATATTATAAACCTAAATTTTCAAATCTGTTATGTGGTTATGTTTGATTTTACAAGTTGATTGTTGAAATTAATGTGTAAATTGGTCTTTCATCTTACATCATAGGGTAGTTTCCATCATCCTACATCAATTATCTATAACAACAGGAATGGCCAGATCAATGTCTGGAACATTGAAAGGTGCGCAGCGATGCCTATAGAGAATGTGGGTCAAAATTAAATGCTTGCTAGTTCAGGCCGAGCATGACCACAAGCACCAGTATATTAATGCAGATATAAAGTTCAAGCCATGCCAGATACATCTTTAAGACTTCTTGGCTCCAACCATAAGAAATTAAATAGACCATTTCTGCATAAGTTCACTGGCAAACATAAGTTCTTGGCATCATATTGTTCTTTCCTAAAGTACATTGCTCAGTCCTCTTTTGCCTTCTTTTAGAGAGGATGAAAATTACTACAAACAAAAAGAGAGTGACTTATGTCTAAATATACCAGGTTCCTTCTAAAACTCGTGATGTTTGGAAGGGGATGTGTAGTCTAATTCAATACCAGAAAAAAATGAATTACTAAGGATTTTTTTTTAATTAATTTTTTTTTTTTTTTTTTAAAGCAACGAGATTGTATTAAAAAAGAGCAGAAAGAGAAAAACAAGAGGGGCTGCTGAGATAGCAGAAGCAAGAAAAAAAAAGAACTGAAGCAAAGTAGGAGCCTAAAAAGAGAAAATTAAAATTTTTAAGAGAGGGCACACAGAGGCCCATTCAATAAGCAGCTGCTTTGCTCTCTAACCAACAGTTTGAGCCGAAGCCTGCACATTGTTGAAGCATCTGTCGTTACGCTCCTTCCAAACCGCCCAACAGATTGCCATGATTATCATTTCCAAGCTTAGAATTAGATTTGCCCAACTTGAACCCGTGCTAATAAGCAAGAAGAGAGGACGCAGAAGCAGGCACACAGCCACTGATG
Organism: Magnolia officinalis; assembly: GCA_021015155.1. Classification (NCBI taxonomy): domain Eukaryota; kingdom Viridiplantae; phylum Streptophyta; class Magnoliopsida; order Magnoliales; family Magnoliaceae; genus Magnolia; species Magnolia officinalis. The sequence continues at coordinate 57,557 of JAJHSJ010001618.1, forward strand.
CTGAATCTGAGAAAAAGTCCAAGCGGATCTGAGCAGAAACAAAAAGACAGTGAACTAGAAGACGGTCGACCGATTCATAACAGGCCATACAACATAGGCATATGTTGGCGAGCTGCATTCCCCTCTTCATAAGATTGTCCACAGTTAAATTCGATTCCTAGAGGGCCAGCCAAGTGAAGCAGATATATTTGGGAGGGGCGGGGTATTTCCAGATAAACGGGGAGACCAACGCAATAGGGGGGAGGGACCGAAGGAGAATAGAGTATAAGGATTTAATTGTGAATTGGGAGGATTTATCCTTGGTCTAGATGATTGATCCGAGTCAGTGTGGGAAGGGGAGGCCTTGGATAAGCAGTGCAAGAGATCAACGAAGTGGGAAACCTCCCAGTCGTGAAGATTTCTACGCAACTGAGGTCCCAGGCAATGCCGTTTTCAGAACGATAGAAGAAACTGTTGATGGGTTGTCCTTCCAAACAGCAAGACGATAAATAGAGGGGAAGCGCTCTTTCAGACACCTATCCCAATCAATGGTCTTCCCAAAAAGAATGGCCGACCCATCTCCCAACTGGAAAGAAATGTTTTCCATCACCAGATTTTTGGATCGAAGGATTCCTTTCCATAGGCGAGAAGCTCTGTAAGCCGATGAGTCCCTAGTCCACCAGCCTCCCGGGGAGGTCCCATATTTCCCTTTTATAACACGGTTCCACAAAGTTGCCGGTTCTAATCCCAGTCTCCACTCTCCAGGTCCACTTGCCCAAAAGGGCCTTGTTCATAACCTTTAGATTTTTGACACTTGCGCCTCCCTCTTTAAAGTGAGTGCCGACCTCCTGTCAATCGAGAAGATGGACTTTGTTCTGATTTTCTTTTCCGGTCCACAGAAAATCTCTCCTCAGCTTGTCGATCCGACGCCGGATAGCAGGGGGGCAGGGGAAAAGGGACATGAAATAGGTGGGGATATTTGATAAAGCGGCTTTTATGAGCGTGAGCCTACCCCATAAAGACAAATATCGACATTTCCAAGTAGCCAGAGATTTTTGAAATTTCTCCACCACCCCTGTCCCACATGGAAAGGGGGGGGGGAGCCGATGACCAACGGCAAACCCACGAAGAAAGTCGGCAGAGAAGCAGTGGAGCAACCGATGATTTGAGCGAAATTAATAAGATCTTGTTTGGCAATGTGGATCCTAAAAATTTTTTACTTAGCCATATTGATGAGCAGACCCGAGACAGCCTCAAAAACAGCGCGAAGTCGTGAGAAGATTAGCGATGGCTTCAGCCTCGGCTTCACAAGTGATCAGCGTATCATCAACGAATTGAATATAAGCGATCGGCAAAGGGACACCTAGCATGGGTATACCTTTGAACAGACTAGCACTCTAGCGGGAAAGGGCTTCAGCAATCAAGATGAAGAGAAGGGGCGATAGGGGATCACCCTGGCGCAAGCCCCTCGAGCTGGTGAAGAAACCCTTAGGGACACCATTGAGAAGAACCGAGAAATGGGAGGATTCGACGCAGGCCTTCATCCACTTCCTCCATTTTTGACCAAAACCCATACGGGTAAGCATGTAATAAAGGAAATTCCAATCCATATGGTCATAGGCCTTTTCGATGTCAAGCTTGCAGAAGACAGATTTAATCTCGGTGTGAAGGATTTCGTTGGCGATGAGAGCAGCATCCACGATCTGTCTTCCCTTGATGAAAGCATTTTGGTGCTTGGAAATTAGCATGTCCATCACAGAAGCGAGCCTAATGGAGAGGATTTTAGCTAGGATTTTGTAGAGGCTACCAATTAAACTAATTGGCCTGAATTCAGAGGAGTTAGCCCCTGGCACTTTAGGAATGAGGGCGATGAAGGACGCCCCTATACCCTTTGAGAGTTTTCCCCTAGCATGAAACTCATTAAGAAAAGCAACCACATCCGATTGCACGATGTCCCAAAAGGAATGGAAGAATGTCATGGGGAATCCGTCAGGCCCAGGGGTTTTGTCACCATCCATAGCGTCGATGGCAGCTTTGATCTCGTCAATAGAGAAGGGGGATTCCAGCCGATCAACTTCGGGCGAAGGAAGAGAATAGAAGTGGATTCCATCTAAACGAGGCCTGGACCAGCCTTCAGAAGAAAGAAGAGCTCTGAAGTGGGAAATCGCAGCTTCCGAAATTTCATCTTTGTCATCGATCTGTCTGCCTTCCACAGAGATGTTGTGGATAGCCTTAGCTCGGGCACGCAAATTGGCAATTTGTGGAAATATTTAGAATTCTTGTCGCCCTCA
>JAJHSJ010000308.1:0-55559 GCA_021015155.1 Magnolia officinalis
CAGATGTATATGTTTCATCCATTCTGTCAATCTACTGGACACGTGGCCCCACCCTGATGATATGTGTTATATTCAGGTCGTCTATCCATGGGGCCACCATGATATATGTGTTATATCCACCGTCCTGTATCTAGACGGTGGTACACACCTTGATATATGTACTTTGCACACACCGTCCATCTGTTATGCGAGCAGCAGCAGCTACTGTGCAAACGTCATCAAGTTCTATGGGCCCAGTCACGAGGTATGTGTTGTACCAACCGTCCATCCATCAGGTGTGGGACCCACCCACACGTGTGACATGTGTGGGTAGGTGGGACCCACCTTGATGTGTGTATTCTATATACACTCCATCCACCTACTGACGGTGGTGTAGACCACACTGTAATGTATACACCGTTCATCCATTTCAGTTCATGTGGGGCCCACCCCACACATGCTGCACGTGTAGGATGGGACCCACCTTGAGGCAGGTATTGTATATCCACACCGTCCATTGCTTGGACGATGGGTCACTTTAACGTATGCATTTCATCCAGCCATCCATCTATCTGGACGTTGGATGTTGAGTTTTAAAAAAATAACAAACAAAAAATAAATAATAATAATAATAATAAAAAAATATTACATAATATGAGGTGGGCCACACGTGGGACCCACCTGATCATGATGTATGTGTTATATCTAAACCGTCCGTCCAGGTGGACGTGGACCCCATCGTGATGTACGGGTCTTATCCACACTGTCCAAACCTTAGACGGTGGGACCCACCATGATGGATGTGTTGTATCTTCATCGTCCAATCCCTGGATGGTGGAATCGAGGATTGGCCAGTGTACCTCACTCCAGCTATATAGATGTTGTACACGTCAGCGAGTTCGGTGGGTCTGCAAGATGTAATGTTTCATTCCATGTCACCCATCTATCTTTCATATGGGTCGTCCATCTGTGGACCCCACGAGCAGCAACATTTGTTGTATTGACGTCTGTAATTTATGTGGGCCTGATCATCAGGTTGAGTGATATCCTGACCGTCCATCTGTAGCCAGCTATACAGCTGCTGATTTACGTCTGTAAGCTTTGTGGGTCCCGTATGATGTATGTGTTATATCCAACCGCCTAATCAGGTGGACCACACTACAAATACCAGTGTGGGATTGAACGACTACCATTGAAATCCTTTAAGGATCACAAAAGTTCTGGATCAAAATGATATTTGTTTCTCCTCTTAAACCAGGTCTTTGTGACTATATTGACAAATTAGATGGAAAATAAATGCTATGGTGGGCCTCGTGGAGTTTCAACTGTGGAATCATTATCTCCACTACTATTTGTGGTTCGGTCCAGATGATCTTTCGATATGATTCCTTTTTGGGAATGTATATGAGGCCCATTAGCGCAGCCCAATGATGGGACCCACTTGATGTATATAAGGCCCATTGGTGCAGCCTGTGAATGTGGCCCACTTGATGTATTTATGGCCCGTTTGGCGAGGCCCATTGTGATGTATTTGTGGCCCATTTTGCGAGGCCATTGTGATGTATTTGTGGCCTTTGATGAGGCCCAGTGTCACTACAAGAAATATGGTTTTTACCTACGAAAATATTTTTCGTAGGTAAAGATGACTTTTACCGATGAAAGTTATTTTTGTAGGTAAAAGCCTACTTTTACCGACGAAATTTAATTTCGTAGGTAAAAGCCATCTTTACCTACGAAAAATTTCGTAGGTAAAGGGACTTCTGACTTTTTCACTGTACAAAAGATCGAAAACTTTACTTTTACCTACGAAATATAATTTCGTAGGTAAAACCCATATTTACCGACAAAAATATTCCTAGCTAAATGGTGTTGTGAATTTTTCAAAAAAATAAAAAATCCAAAAATTTACTTTTAGTTACGAATTTAACTTTCGCAGGTAAAGCCCTTATTTACCTACGAAAATATTTGTAGCGAAAGGGTCTTCTGAATTTTTCAACCAAACCAAAAATTGAAAACTTTCCTTCTACCCACGAAATCAAATTTCGTAGGTAAAACCCATATTTACCTATGAAAATATTCATAGCTAAAGGGTCATTTGAATTTTTCATCCTCACCAAAAATTGAAAACTTTACTTTTACCTACGAAACGTAATTTCGTAGCTAAAAGCCATCTTTGCCTACGAAAATATTCGTAGATAAAGGGTGTTTTGATTTTTTTTAAAAACAAAAAATGGAAAAGTAGGTAAAACCCATTTTTAACTACGAAAATATTCGTAGCTAAAGTGTCATTTGAATTGTTCCCCCACACCAAAAATCGAAAACGAAAACGTGTTTTTGAATTTACTTTTACCTACGAAAACTAATTTCGTAGGTAAAACCCATATTTACCTACGAAAATATTCGAAGCTAAAGGGTCATTTGAATTTTTCATCCACAACAAAAATCGAAAACGAAAACGTGTTTTTGAATTTACTTTTACCTACAAAATCAAATTTCGTAGGTAAAACCCATATTTACCTACAAAAATATTCGTAGCTAAAGGGTCATTTGAATTTTTCATCCACACCAAAAATCGAAACTTTACTTTTACCTACGAAACCTAATTTCGTAGCTAAAGGGTGTTTAGATTTTTTTCAAAAACAAAAAATGGAAAACTTTACTTTTACCTATGAAATCTAATTTCGTAGCTAAAAGCCATTGTTACCTACGAAAATATTCGTAGCTTGTTTTTAAATTTACTTTTACCTACGAAATCCAATTTCGTAGGTAAAACCCATATTTACCTACGAAATCAAATTTCGTAGGTAAAACCCATATTTACCTACGAAAATATTCGTAGCTAAAGGGTCATTTGAATTTTTCATCCATACCAAAAATCGAAAACTTTACTTTTACCTAAAAGCCATCTTTACCTGCGAAAATATTCGTAGCTAAAGGGTGTTTTGATTTTTTTAAAAAACAAAAAATGGAAAAATTTACTGTTACCTAAGAAAATATTCGTAGCTAAAGGGTCATTTGAAATTTTCACCTACACCAAAAAATCGAAAACGTGTTTTTGAATGTACTTTTACCTACGTAATCAAATTCCGCAGGTAAAACCCGTATTTACCTACGAAAATATTCGTAGCTAAAGGGTCATTTGAATTTTTCATCCACCCCAAAAATAGAAAACCTTACTTTTACCTACGAAATCTAAATTTGTAGGTAAAACCCATCTTTACCTATGAAAATATTCGTAGCTAAAGGGTCATCTGAATTTTATATCCACACCAAAAATCGAAAACTTTACTTTTACCTACGAAACCTAATTTCGTAGCTAAAGGGTGTTTAGATTTTTTTTAAAAATAAAAAATGGAAAACTTTACTTTTACCTACGAAATCTAATTTCGTAGCTAAAAGCCATTGTTACCTTTGAAAATATTCGTAGCTTGTTTTTGAATTTACTTTTACCTACAAAATCAAATTTCGTAGGTAAAACCCATATTTACCTACGAAATCAAATTTCGTAGGTAAAACCCATATTTTCCTACGAAAATATTCTTAGTTAAAGGGTCATTTCAATTTTTCATCCATACCAAAAATCAAAAACTTTACTTTTACCTAAAAGACATCTTTACCTGTGAAAATATTCGTAGCTAAAGGGTGTTTTGATTTTTTTAAAAAATAAAAAATGGAAATCTTTACTGCTACCTACGAAAATATTCGTAGCTAAAGGGTCATTTGAAATTCTCACCCACACCAAAAAATCGAAAACGTGTTTTTGAATGTACTTTTACCTGCGAAATCAAATTTCGTAGGTAAAACCCATATTTACCTACGAAAATATTCGTAGCTAAAGGGTCATTTGAATTTTTCATCCACCCCAAAAATCGAAAACCTTACTTTTACCTACGAAATCTAATTTTGTAGGTAAAACCCTTCTTTGCCTACGAAAATATTCTTAGCTAAAGGGTCATTTGAATTTTATATCCACACCAAAAAACGAAAACTTTACTTTTACCTACGAAACCTAATTTTGCAGCTAAAGGGAGTTTTGATTTTTTTTTTTTAAAAAAAAATGGAAACCTTTACTTTTACCTACGAAATCTAATTTCCTAGCTAAAAGCCATTGTTACCTACGAAAATATTCGTAGCTTGTTTTTGAATTTACTTTTACCTACGAAATCAAATTTCGTAGGTAAAACACATATTTACCTACGAAATCAAATTTCGTAGGTAAAACCCATATTTTCCTACGAAAATATTCTTAGCTAAAGGGTCATTTGAATTTTTCATCCATACCAAAAATTGAAAACTTTACTTTTACATAAAAGCCATCTTTTCTTGCGAAAATATTCGTAGCTAAAGGGTGTTTTGATTTTTTTTTAAAAAAAACAAAAAATGGAAAACTTTACTGTTACCTACGAAAATATTCGTAGCTAAAGGGTCATTTGAAATTTTCACCCACACCAAAAAATCAAAAATGCGTTTTTGAATGTACTTTTTTACCTACAAAATCAAATTTCGTAGGTAAAACCCATATTTACCTCCGAAAATAATCGTAGCTAAAGGGTCATTTGAATTTTTCGTCCACCCCAAAAATCGAAAACCTTACTTTTACCTACGAAATCTAATTTTGTAGGTAAAACCCATCTTTACCTACGAAAATATTCGTAGCTGAAGGGTCATTTGAATTTTTCATTCACACCAAAAATCGAAAACTTTACTTTTACCTACGAAACCTAATTTCGTAGCTAAAGGGTGTTTTGATTTTTTAAAAAAACAAAAAATGGAAAACTTTACTTTTACCTGCGAAATCTAATTTCGTAGCTAAAAGCCATTGTTACCTACGAAAATATTCGTAGCTTGTTTTTGAATTTACTTTTACCTACGAAATCAAATTTCGTAGGCAAAACCCATATTTACCTACGAAATTAAATTTCGTAGGTAAAACCCATATTTACCTACGAAAATATTCGTAGCTAAAGGGTCATTTGAATTTTTCATCCTTACCAAAAATCGAAAACTTTACTTTTACCTAAAAGCCATCTTTACCTACGAAAATATTCGTAGCTAAAGGGTGTTTTGATTTTTTAAAAAAATAAAAAATGGAAAACTTTATTGTTACCCACGAAAATATTCGTAGCAAAAGGGTGTTTTGATTTTTTAAAAAAACAAAAAATGGAAAACTTTACTGTTACCTACGAAAATATTCGTAGCTAAAGGGTCATTTGAAATTTTCACCCACACCAAAAATTCGAAAACGTGTTTATGAATGTACTTTTACCTACGAAATCAAATTTCGTAGGTAAAACCCATATTTACCTTTGAAAATAATCGTAGCTAAAGGGTCATTTGAATTTTTCATCCACCCCAAAAATCGAAAACCTTACTTTTACCTTCGATATCTAATTTTGTAGGTAAAACTCATCTTTACCTACGAAAATATTCGTAGCTGAAGGGTTTCTTAGAATTTTAGAAAAACAAAAATCAAAAACCTTACTTTTGCCTACGAATTTTAATTTTGTAGGTAAAAACCCATATTTACCTACGAAAATGTTTGTAGCTAAAGAGTCTTTTGATTATTTAAAAAAAAATACAAAAATCGAATGCCTTACTTAGGTAAAACTCATCTTTACCTACGAAATTATTCGTAGCTGAAGGGGTTTTTGAATTTTTCAATGAATTTTTCATACTTTTACCTACGACTTTTAATTTCGTAGGTAAAACCCATCTTTACCTACGACAATATTCGTTGTTAAAGGATCTTTTGAATTTTTTACCAACGGTGGCGGTAAGACTTTACCGACGAAAATTTTCGTCGGTAAAAGTGTTTTTCCTAAATCTTTTTTCCGACGGCTAAAAACCGTTGGTAATAATGTAAAAAATGTTTTAACTTTTAATTTTTTTTTTATATAACCTAAATGTGTGTGTGTGTGTGTGTGTGTGTGTGTGTGTGTGTGTGTGTGTGTATATATATATATATATATATATATATATATATATATAAAATTAAAAGGTAATATTTAAATAATTTGTAATATCACATGAAAATGAATATTGAAAATTTTAGAAATTTTAAATATGTTTAAGAAAAATTTTGAGAACAAAATAATGCTTTTAAAGAGAAAAATTGGCATTTTGAAATTTTTGAAAAAAAATTAAACTATGAGAAATTTTTTGAGATTTTGCAAATAAAAATTCAAAATTTGTATTTTAAATATTTTTGAAATATTTTATAATAAAATTGATATTTATTTAAAAGAGTAAAAAAAATATACCTTTTGAAAAAAAAATGTTAAATTTATTTGTGAAAAATAAATTTACTAAATTATTAGGCGCATCCACTAATTGAACCTTTAATTGTTTTTGGACAATCTAATCAGTTTAAATTAAAGAGTAAATAACTTTAGATGTTTAAATCAAATTTCACTGAAATTGTTGATCAATCTTGTATGCCTAATATCTTTCTCATATGTAGCTTGATTGAGGCGAGTAACTAGTCAAATTGAGAGTATTGATTAGTAAAATAGAGTGAATGCACCAGACATGTAAAATGGGCTAAATATTCTGGTTAAAATTGTGACCCAACTTACTGACCTCGTGAGAACCTAAGAATTGATGTTAGTAAGTTTTGTGGGCCCCATCATGATGTCTATCGAACATCAACACCATGGATTTGATGTCTCCCCTTTAGGTTATGAGATATCTCAAAAATCATCGGTAAACGAAACTCAAGTGGGCCATACCATTTAAAACTATGTGAAGACATCCTAAAAAATATAAAAGCACTTGGTGGGGCCGACATGAGTTTTGGATGCGGTTGAAACTTGGTCTGACCCCTCATCCAAGTGGGACACACATAATGAGTGGGTTGGATATGTGAATCACATTTAGGCAGGCCCAATATATGATTACAAATGTTATAAGGAAACCTTTCTCCACTACATTTGAGTTACTCGTTACCTTTACCAGAGTAAACTCTATGGGGTCCACCATTATTTATTTATTTTATCCACTCCATTCATCCATGTTAACAGATAATTTGAGGTCTAAAGAACAAAAAGGAAGCATATCCAAAGCTCAAGTGGACCACACCACGGGAAATAGTGTAATTGAACCTATACCATTAAAATTTCTTGGAGGCCATAAAAGTTTTGGATCAAGCTGATGTTTGTGTTTTCTATTCATTCATATATTTTTGATATTATGAACAACCTTTATCCATTTTTGGACAATCTGATCAGTCCAAATTGAAGAGTAAATAACTTCAGATATGGTTTTTACCTACGAAAATATTTTTCGTAGGTAAAGATGACTTTTACCAACGAAAATATTATGATCTAGACCATTCCAACCATCAATACAATTATCCATACCATCTAGATTGTCGATGCTATGACCAAGATCATCTTGACCATGAATACTATGATCTAGAGCACAACCGATATTATGATTCAGGCCATTGAAACCATGGATATTATGATCTAAGCCATCTTGACCATCAATAATGTGATCCAAATCATCTAGACCATTGGTTGTATGATCTGGACCATTCAAGCCCTCAATATTTTGGTCTAGACCATCCGAAAAATTGATATTATGATCAAGACAATCCAAACCATCAATTTTATGATCTAAACTGTAATATGTGGATATTATGATCGAGACCATCCAAACTATTGATATTATGATACAGTCCATCCAAAACATTTATATTATGGCCTGTACCATTCATATAGTCTATTTTATAATCTAGGCCATTCAGACTGTCAATATTATGGCATGTACCATCCAAAACATCTATATTATGGCTTGTACCATTCATCCAAGCTGATTTTTGTTTTTTCCCTTCATCTGGCCCTGTATGACCTAATCAACATATTGGATGTCAAATAAACAATACAGTAAGCCTTAGGAGGATTTTAATGATGGATATCCAATTACTATTGATTTCATGTGGTGTGGTGCACCTGAGATTTCTTTGGTGGGGTCCACTACAGATTTTTATCTTCCTCATTCTTTGGCCCATGATGTAAAATGATATCTCAAAATGGATGGACAGTGTCGATATAACAAATACATCATAGTGGGGCCCACAAAACTTGGTGGATGTTGGTTGGTGCTCTATGGGTCCCACCATGATGTATGTGTTTCATCCATGTCGTCCATCCATTTTTACAAATCATATTAGGGCTTGACGCCAAAAATGAGAGGGATATAAATCTCAGCTGGACCACACCACATGAAAACCATAGTGATTGGATATCCACCATTAAAACCCTCCCAAGGCCCACTGTACTTTCTATTTGACATCCAATCTGTTGATTAGGTCATATAGACCCAGATGAAGGGAAAAAAAATATCAGATTGATCCAAAACTTTATATGGCCCCCAAAAGGTTTTAATGGTCGACGCTCATTCAACACTGTTTCCTATAATGTGGTCCAGTTGAAATTGGGATATACCTCATTTTTTGTCTCATACCATAAAATGAAATGGAAAAATAGATGGATAGCAGGGATGAAACACATACATCATGGTGGGGCCCACAGAGCACCGACCATGTGACCCCACTCGTGAGAGAGACTTAAAGTCTCTCTCGCTCTGTCCCCTCTCACTCTCACTCTCGCGCCCTCTCTCTCTCTCTCTCTCTCTCTCTCTCTCTCTCTCTCTCTCTCTCTCTCTCTCTCTCTCTCTCTCTCTCTCTCTGGCCATACCGCTTGAGGGCACCTTGCCATCTCACACCATCCAGCCACCGGAGCCCATGATTTTCTATTGTCGCTGGATCTGAGCGACCGCAACATTCCCTGTTCACTACCGCTCTTAGATCCGGCGACCATTCTTAAAAGAATAGATCATCAACCTCTCTCCACCGCGCCCTCTCTCTGTTTCTCTCAGTGCTCTCTTCTCTCTCTCTCTCCACTGCGCCCTCTCTCCACCGCCCTCTCTAAAGCTCGGTTGTAACGCCCTGAAATTCGGGGGTCGAGTATGAACTCAACTCCCGAGATCCAACGCATCACTTATGCAACATACACAATGCTGGTTAAATGTTGTCTGAGTTAGCGCAATAAACATGAATGAGATTATACCAAAATAGTAATTCATACTCCAGTTCAATTGTATAAAGGCGAGCGGAAGACTGAAATCTTATATTCAAAGTATGTAAAGTAACAAAATTTTCTGAACTCCAGAGTATGAGTACTAACTGAGTACCAATATACACGTATTATTTCTAAGTAAAAAAAATAAAATACAATCCTCAAGAGAGGCCCTGAAAATCCCACGATGCAGCCGGCCTAAGCGAAGCCGTCAAAATACTGCATGAAGGAGAACTCCTCCTGATCCGCATCAAAGTCGGGCTCCGGCTCCTGAACCAAGGCGCCATCTACACCTGCGACAGAGTCTGGTGGGTGTTGCAAACACCGTCCCGTAACGTGGGAGTGAGTAGCTAACTCAGTGGAACAATAAAGCATAAGTTAACATGTTATCAAATCAATCAAGCGGTAATGATAAAGCAGTACAAATCAACATTTCTAACTACTCTTGTTAAGTGCAAAAATGATATGACATGATGCTGTATGCCCTTGCCAAACCACCCTCAAGCGACATCATCTTACGTTCGCGAATGCTTACTCCCTCAGTGCGCCACATCTACAAAGCACATGCGGTGCGATGATGCTCATGATTACCAAGTTTTTATTAGTCCATTTCAACCAGTAGTATTGGGAAACTAAGGTACCTCCCTTGTATCATTCCCTACATGATCCATTCTAGGGTCGTCAATCCTAGTTATTCTCATACGATATTATAGTTTGAGAAACATAGTGAAGGCATCGCAAAGGGCTCGTCACCCGTCAGCGCGGATACAGATCTACCGTATGCGGCTCAATTGCTGGCCGTCAGCTCGAATACAGGTCTCACCGTGCTCGGCTCAACTCACACTCTAGTTGCTGTGAAAGACTCGTGGCCAATCACAGACCCTTGGAGTGTACTCGATGATACTACGGAGGACTCGTCGCCCGTCAGCACGAGCACAGGTCTCACCGTACTCGGCTCTCGCCGTAAGTATCGACAGCTCGAATACAGTGTCCCATACCACCGATATTCGGCTCACGAGTTTGGTTGCGCAATGGTCACTACGGGGAGGCACATGGCCCCAGCGTAGGCCGACAGCTCGACCACGGTGTCCCATACCACCATGCCCGGCTCATGCGACTTAGCGGATCTAGGTACCATGGTTAAACGGGATCGCCACTGGTAAGTTTGGTACCCTAGGTTTAAGCAGTAGCGACCACGCAAGTGAACACACATACGCATGTCGGTTAGTTGACGAGCCTGACTAGCTCGAGCGCACCACAAGTTGAGCGATATGGAGCGCAAAAACACTCCGTGTGGCCAACCAATATCGCCAACCGAAGTACGACTCGGGTTTGCCAGACACGTCCTTTGTGGCGATATGAATCTCAACCACAAACGCAAGTCTGGTACCGAATGCTTGGACTATATACATAGTCCCAAAGTCAAACAGTTTTCATTATAGCATGTGGAGTAAAGCATGATAAACAAGCAATACAAGCATGTTAGTAGGCATGTTATAAAGCATGAAGTAAAACATGAAGTAAAGCATGTTGCAAAGCATGTTGTAAAGCATGTGATAAAGCACTATCCACATAGGGATGCAATTGTGTACACATTACAAGTGAGTGGTTGTAATGAACCACCGCATGGAGGGGATCCTACATGTCTCTAAGGAGTCGGGAATCCCATATCAGCGCCTATCTAAGGCACTAGTACATAAACATGTACACATACAAGCATTTGCACAAACACTTAGAATACACTATTCCAACATACATGACGTATGTTAGCAATTTCGTGTTAGGGCTGTCCCTTCGCCACGTAAGCATTTTACCCATGTATATCATAATCATACAGCAATTAATCATTACAATTGTGTTTCCAAAATCCGCACATATGCGGTAATTCTAGAATACACATTTTCAACATATTAGGCATTTACAAGCGAACATGTATTTAGCGATCTCTTTCGCCAAACTAGTATTTTATCCACATATTATATAATCATACATTAAATAAACATGTCAAACATTTTCCCGAAAAAAAATACGTATACGGTATTTCTACGTATATCTAGAGTATGTGAAATTCCATATTCTACATCGCTAATCGAAACAGGAAACGGAAAGCACTTTGTACATGTGCATTTACATGCAGATCATGAATCTATCATTATCTGACATTGAAAGCGTTGAAAAACGTAACTTATACACTTAAAGTCCTCACCTCAGCCCTTGGAATTCCAACAAATCAACAAGGGTATTGGAGCTTCCGTATACGGGAGTTTCCTAGCCTAAAGAGCGGAACCGATTAGCCTTTTCATAACCTACAACAACCCTACCTTAAATCAGACCTAGGGTTAGGGTTTCTTACCTTCAAATGGGATGGACACCGCCGGGAAAACACCTGGAATAAGGCGGTGTAGGCCGTGTGATGAGTGGAAGCAGCAGGAGGAAGATCGGCTACGAATCCAAGCCTTTCTCTCTCTTTTCTTTCTCTCTCTCTAGGGTTTTTCTCCCAAATTCGTATGGCTGTGAGAGGGGCTGTTCTAAGCCCCTTTTATAGCCAAAAACATGTCTAAAATAGACTCAGGTTCAAGGGTGGCTGCATATATAGGCATTTCGCCACTTTCTAAGCTCAAAAGGGATGTTCTGGTGGCCCTCCTTGAGCCAAACGTCAGACTTAAGCTCACCATCTATGGATCTACGTGGGATTACGTTTTCGACTCGATCGGATTCCCAGATCACACCTGGCGGACCACTTTCAGTTCAACGGTCAGTGGGCCACGATCAGAAATTCTAAGTACATGTAAATGTTCCTGAAATTTTTCTTAATCCGAGGGTGTAATTTGGTCTGATTCCGACGGTCAGGTTGCTTAATACTGACGCGCAACCGAATGATGCCAGATCACTATTCCAGATATTTTTTGGGATGGAATAGTGTTTTTCACACTCTCCTCGCTCCGGATCGAAAAGAATGGCCGTGGGACATCGGAATCATCTGATTTTTGAGATGATTGTCAAGCCCAGTGGGGCGGTCTGGTTCCTTAGCTTCGTGTTAATCGGACTCCCGATGTGCGATCTAGACCTAATACGAAGTTTCGTTTCATTCCCGAGAGCAGACGGGTAATGAGTTTGGCTCTAGACTTTAGGGTAACCTAGAGTCACGAATTCTGCAAGTTTTGGGTCTTGCAGATCGTATTTAAAGCGATCCCAACGGATTTCATGACTAACCGAGTTTAGTACTTAGTTAACTTTGTTAAATTTCTAAAGGATTTAATCCTATGTGATTTCTGGTCGAGGTGGTACTCAGCCCAATTTACGAAAATTTACAGGTCGTTACAATCTACCCCCCTTAAACAAAAAATTTCGTCCTCAAAATTTATACATTTTCGTAGTCCTCGAGAATCTGAGGGTAGTTCTTTTCGACCTCGGCCTCAATCTCCCAGGTAGCTTCCTCCTCGGAATGATGTGTCCAAAGCACCTTCACAAGTGGGATGACCTTGCTACGTAGTACCTGCTCCTTCCTATCAAGGATACGCGTCGGGCGCAGCTCGTACGTAGCATCCTCGCTCAACTGTACCTGCTCCCATCTGATGATGTGCGAAGGATCAGGAACGTACTTCTTCAGCATAGAGACATGAAATACGTTGTGTACAGAAGCAAGTGGAGTAGGCAAGGCGAGACGATACGCCACATCACCCACTCGATCCAGTATCTGAAATGGACCGATAAACCTCGGTGTGAGCTTCCCCTTCTTCCCGAACCGAAGGACTCCCTTCATAGGGGAAACTCGGAGGAACACATGATCCCCGACCTCGAACTCCAGCGGTCGCCGCCTCGTATCAGCGTAACTCTTCTGCCTGCTCTGCGCTGCGAGTAATCGACGCCTGATAATATCTATCTTCTCTGTAGTTGTTTGGACCAACTCCGGGTCAATCAGGCTACGCTCGCCAACCTCTGCCCAACAGTGCGGTGCCCTACAAGGTCTACCATATAGAGCCTCATATGGCGCCATGCCAATAGTCACCTGGAAGCTGTTGTTGTAGGCGAACTCTGCGTACGGAAGACAGTCATCCCAGCTGTCCTTGAAGTCCAACACACATGCTCGCAACATATCCTCCAGAATCTGATTCACCCGCTCTGTCTGCCCATCAGCCTGAGGATGAAACGCAGTACTGAACTTCAACTTCACACCCATCGCCTCCTGGATACGAGTCCAGAAGATGGATGTGAACCGCGTGTCTCTGTCCGACACGATCTCTAAGGGAACTCCGTGCAGACGGACGATCTCCCTGATGTACAATCTAGCCAGCTCGTCTGCAGAGTTCGTAACTCTGATAGGGAGGAAATGGGCCGATTTGGTCAACCGGTCCACAATCACCCAAATAGAATCATGTCCTTTCCTCGTCTTCGGCAGCCCTGATATGAAGTCCATGGAGATGAAGTCCCACTTCCACTCCGCTATAGGCATGGGCTGAAGCAGTCCAGGAGGTCGGCGATGTTCTGCCTTGACCTGCTGGCACGTCAGACACCGAGATACATACTCAGCAATGTGGGCCTTCATGTTATCCCACCAATAAGTCCGTCTCATATCCTGGTACATCTTCGTGCTACCAGGATGCATCGCAAGCTTCGAGTTATGGGCAGACTCGAGAAGCTCGCGTCTCAAGTCAGCCACATCAGGAACACATAGGCGGCCACGAAATCGTAAACCCCCATCAGAACCAACTCTCCACTCGGAGTCCACGGCATCGCTAGCCTGCTCTCGAAGCTCAGACAGCCGTATATCGCCCTCTTGGGCCTCAAAAATCCTGTCGTCAATAAGTGGCCGCACCCGAACGTGCGCAACACACTCAAAAGGCTCTTCGACAGTGAGTCTCTGCTCGAAGTCCCGCACAAACTCCATCATGTCCCACTCGGCTATCATCAGCGGTGCCGCAAATGCAATCGCCTTCTTGCGGCTCAACGCGTCTGCCACAAGGTTCGCCTTGCCAGGATGGTAGGAAACCTCGAACTTGAAGTCCTTCAAGGTCTCCATCCATCGGCGCTGTCTCATATTCAAATCCTACTGTGTGAATATGTACTTAAGGCTCTTGTGGTCGCAGAAAAGCTCGAACTCCTCACCATAGAGGTAATGTCTCCAGAGCTTCAATGCAAAGATGACATCTGCCAATTCCAGGTCATGTGTAGGGTAATTCTCCTCGTGCTTCCTTAATTGTCTCGAGGCATACGAAATCACCCTATCCTTCTGCATCAGAACACAACCCAAACCAACGCGAGACGCGTCGTATACACCGTGTATTTCACCCCTTGCTCTGGCAATACTAGCACAGGGGCGGACGTCAACTTGTCCTTCAGCTCCTTAAAAGCTGCCTCCGCCTTCTCATTCCAGGCGAACTTCAGTCCTTCCGAGTCAACTGCGACAATGGCCTGGCAATCTTCGAGAAGTCCGAATGAAACGTCCGTAATACCCAGCCAGACCAAGGAAACTCCTCACCTCAGTAACCGACTCAGGCTACTGCCAATCCTGAACCGCGGCTACCTTAACAAGGTCCACTGCTATCCCATCCTTGGACACAACATGTCCCAGGAACTTGACTTCCTCCTGCCAGAAGTCGCACTTCTTGTATTGCACAAACAACTGGTTCTTCTCCAACGTACCCAATACTGCTCGCAGGTGCTCCTCGTGCTCCTCCCGACTAGTGGAGTATATCAAGATGTCATCGATAAAGACGATGACGAATCGGTAAAGGAAGGGCCGAAATACCCGGTTCATCAGATCCATGAACACGGCTGGTGCGTTCGTCAGACCGAACGACATCACCAAGAACTCATAGTGCCCGAAGCACGTCCTGAAGGCTGTCTTCTGTACATCCTCCTCTCTCACGCGCAACTGGTGGTACCCTGACTGAAGGTCAATCTTCGAGAAATACTTCGCCCCCCTCAACTGATCAAACAGATCATCTATCCTGGGCAAAGGATAATTGTTCTTCACCGTGACCTGGTTCAACCTACGGTAATCAATACACAACCGTAGCGACCCGTCCTTCTTCTTCACGAACAACACAGGTGCCTCCCAAGGAGACACACTAGGTCCAATAAAACCTTTCTCTACGAGTTCATCGATCTGTTTCCGCAGCTCCTCCATCTCACATGGAGGCATACGATAAGTCGGCAACGAGATGGGCATCGCACTAGGCGTAAGGTCAATCGTAAAATCAATCTCACGCCGAGGAGGTAAACCAAGGATAGTCTTAAAGACTCCAACAAACTCCCGAACCACTGGCGTACCCTCCCGCGTCGGACCATCAATCGGCACAAGTAAAGCAGCATAACAATCAACTCGACAGGGCCAACTGACCTGCACTGGGAACGTGAAAGCTGTGCCGTCAGGTCCATAGGCAGTCACGATCCGAGCATCGCAATCTATCTTCGCCCTCATCTTGGCGAGTCAATCCATGCCAAGTATAACGTCGTAGTGCCATAGCGGAGCAACAATAAGGTTGACGAGCTCTATGTTGCTACCCAAAACTATCGCGCAACCCTCACATAGCCGTGTGACATCCGAGAAGGTCCCAGTGGCTGTAGTGAGTCTCGTTCCCTTAGTGGGAACAGTATGCAAAGATAGGCGTTTCACCGCCCCACAAGAAATGATAGAGGAGTGGACCCAGTGTCCATCAGTAAAGAAACGGGAGTACCATGGATATGAGTCGTACCCTCGAAAGCCGTCGATGCTGATATCGACGTCTCTGGTGACTCAGCAAAAAGTGTATGTACCGAGCCTGCTGCTGGCGGTTCGGTTTAGGAGCCAGGGGTCGCTGTGCCTGCCTGAAGAACGGCACTGGAGGTCGGAATGAAGGATGTGCAGGAGCGGTCTGTAGCGGCGGAGCTGATATGGCCTGTGGATAAGGGCGACCCAATCTCTGCGGTGGCGCAAATCCGCTAGCCCTCATGCGCGAGAAGCAGCTCTCGGCAGGGTGTCCTGGTTTCCCGTAAAACGTGCAGGTCACCAACGGGCGTCTCAAGGGAACAACTGGCGCTACGGCCCTGGGGGGAGAATCAGCCTGAGGCCTCTTGCCTAAGATAGGCCTGCTCTGTACATCCTGCCGTGGTCTCGCAACCATAGTACCACGTGATCGGGCCAAACGGTCCACATCCTGCTCGGCCGTCATAGACATGTGGACCAACGCCGCATAAGTAGGGATAGTGTGGCAGCATAGCTTCGACCGTATGTCAGGTCGCAAGCCCCCAGTAAATCGTCGCATCCTCATCTGTCATTGACGAGGATGGTCGGGACAAAGCGGCCCAACTCAGTAAATCGGTGCTCATACTCCGTCACCGTCATGCCTCCCTGCCTGAGGCGCAGAAACTCTCCTCCCGCTCATGCCGATACGTCTGCGGGTAATACTTCTCGTGGAACCGAGACTCGAAAGCCTCCCAGGTCCACACGAAGTCCACTGCGACCGTGCGCAGCACACTGTCCCACCATAAGCTGGCCTCCCTCTCAAACATGAAGGTAGCCAACTCAACCTGCTCTGCCTCGGAGCAATGTAACATCCGTAGCATCTTGGAGATGCGGTCCAGCCAGAACTCCGCCTCCTCGGGTCTGTGAGAACCCACAAATGAAGGAGGCCTCAAGCGCTGAAATCGCTCGAGTAGACCACGCGTACCGACATCTCCAGTAGGAGGTGCAACGGGTGTAGGCAGAGGCGCATCCTCAAACCGAGCAGGAGGCTCAGAATCCTCCTCAGGATGCGCAGATGTCATAGGTGGAGTCGCACTACCACCGTGGGACAAGGCCTCAGCAATAGTGGCCATAAGCTCCTGATGTTGCTGCTGCTGTATCTGATGCTGCATCTGCTGCTGCTGCTGCTGCAACTGCTGCTGAATGCATCATCATCATCAGCTGCTCAAATCTATCAGGCGGAGCAGCCTCAGAATCATGCTGCGCAGCAGATGACGGTCGATACTGCTCACGGACCGGGGGCGTGTAAGGTGGCTGTCCACCGGTAGGACCAGCAGAAGGCTGATCAGATCCCAACCCTCGGTCTGTAGGACCGCCACTACCAGAAGGAGTCTGGTCCATAGAGCCGGTCAGACGAAGATGTGCCGTGCTCCGTGTATACTGCCGCGGCATGCCCTATACAACATAGGGTAGATCATTTGTGAGATAAGGCACAATACACATCATAAAGCACTTAAGCATTCCACACATCATCAATACAAAGAGGCTACATGCTTTTCATTTACCCAAAATTGTCATAATACATGGACTATGGGTTACATGAATCACGACAGAAAATCACATAATAGCCAATACATCTACTACAACAAACACCTAAAACATGCTACTACCTAATACAACATCTGCATAAAAACACAAACCGCCTATCGCGGTAACCAAAGCAAACACAACATACAACAACATGGATGACTAAGCATCCGAAGCAGGCGGTGGAGGAGGAGCATTCTTGTCCTGCGCACAGCACAGGATGGCCTTCAACGTACGGGACATCTTCTTGAAACTTTTCTTCATATAGGCTTCATTCTCTTCAAGCTTGGCTCGAACTTGACCAATCTCTTGCTGCAGGGCGGCTTGCCCTCCTCAAGACGGGCCAATCGCGCATCAAAGCATCCCGATCCACACCCTGTTCCTGAGCCGCAGGGGGTGGACTCTCCTCGGTGTCCTGAGCCTCAGATTCTTCTTCCTGTATGTCATCACCGCCCTCCTCATCACTCTCCTCACCGGCACTATCCGACTCATCTCCAGATTCGTCGAGTCGGGCTTGCCGCTGTTGAGGGCCGATCTTCATATTCTTGAGTGTCGCTTCACTTATGATTCGGACAGGTGCAAGATCCTCCATATTCAATCTGTAGCCTACATCACGAGCCATCCTGCAGATCAGACGGCCAAATGGGAGCGAAAGATCGTTCCTGGCAGAACGAACAACCTGAACTATCTGGGATAGGATGAATGTGGGCAGGCATATGTCGTCCCCATGTCCCATCTTGTACAAGAAGTCCACCATCAACCGAGTACATTCCGTGCGGTTACCCGACCGTGGGTACACGTTGTAGGTGAAAATGTGATGGAGTAAACGGAAGTCCTCGGCCATCTTTGTCGCCGCAATGCAATTTCCTCTCTTCCAAGTAACCCGGCGACCACAGAGATATCGCGTGCGGCGATCCCTTTCCCGCGCACTTCTGGAGAAGTTATCACTGGGGTGTACTTGACCATGCGGTAGCTTCGTGATCCGAGCCACTTCATCCACTGTAATCGTGCGTCTAATGCCCCTCACAGAAACAGTAAACTGAAGAGGCTCAACGATGCGTCCACGATGTGAGCATAGAAAGCGCGAACCGTGTTCTCACATGCAGGGGACTCGCCATCAAACATAGAGTTCCAACCGATGTCCACCAGGCGATCCATCAGTGGGTGTAGCCCGAACACCCTTTCATCCACATGAGCTTCAAACACAACCTTGCGGCCCGCGAAGCGCCCATATTCCATGCCTATCGGGTAAGCATTTCCGACGGGATGGTCAGGATCCAGGTCCCGCTTCGACCTAAACTCCCGCACGGTGCTTGTGCCGGCCCCAACATCGGATCTTCTTCGGGAATGGGCTGGCCTACTTGGGCCGGCATCATCGGCCGCGGTTTTCCTCTTTCCCATGAGAGATAGGATGGAGGAAAAGGAGAAAATGGTAGCCACCACACCAAGGAGGGCCATGGAAAATTGCCAAAATGGGGGAACAAGGGGCTGATCTCTTTGCTCCACCACAAACAACAATCCAATGGGTGTGGAAGGAGCACTAGAGGTAGGAAATGAAGAAGAAACAAGAAGAAAGTGGAATGGGTTAGTAGATTACCCGATTTTGAGCTCCAAGGAGGGGTATGAGAGCTCCAACTTGAGAAAATGGGGAAAGAAGGAGGCTAGGGCTGTTGTGGAAGGTTGGGGTGTGTGAGTTGTGGAAGAAAAATGGAAGATTTGGAGGTTTGGAGGGATGGGTTTTGAGAAAAATCGGATTTGGGGGTGGAGGTGCTTGAAAAGAGGGTGAAATGAGAAGAAGGGTGCTCCAGCCCCTTATATCCCAACCAAAAGCCAAAATGGCACGTGCCATGTGTAGAGGGTGCTGGCCGACCACCATCACACTTGGAACCCGCCAGAAAACCGGCCGGACCGCGGTCCGCCGCCCGAGCCGCGGCGCCGCCGCGGCCGGACTTGGCCGGAGCGCGCCGCCGCTGCCTGGGTCGGTTTGGCACGTGCCCAGGGTGCCAAATGCACCCTGGTTTCTGAACACTTGATAGATTAACGTGGGGGGCCCACGAACTCAGTTCGGCTCCCGAACGGTCAGTTCCGAGAAATTTCTGACCAATCTGATTTTTCCTGATTTTTAACGACTAATTTTTGGTGGATTGTGATCTTGACACGTCAATAGACGGTCAGGGGTGATTTGGAGTCCATGTGTGCGGTCAGGATCGAGTACAAACTCGATCAACGCGTCCGTTTTTAATGAATTTCACCGAACGGTGAAATCGGGAGACCCTAGGACTGTTTCTAAAATTTTGCGCACCCTCCTAAGTATAATGCGTCAGCGTACGTAGTGGGGACATAACTCAGGTCCGGTTTTAATCAAAATCATGCTTTGATACCAACTTGTAACGCCCTGAAATTCGGGGGTCGAGTATGAACTCAACTCCCGAGTTCCAACGCATCACTTATGCAACATACACAATGCTGGTTAAATGTTGTCTGAGTTAGCGCAATAAACATGAATGAGATTATACCAAAACAGTAATTCATACTCCAGTTCAATTGTATAAAGGCAAGCGGAAGACTGAAATTTTATATTCAAAGTATGTAAAGTAACAAAATTTTCTGAACTCCAGAGTATGAGTACTAACTGAGTACCAATATACATGTATTGTTTCTAAGTCAAAAAAAACCAAATACAATCCTCAAGAGAGGCCCTGAAAATCCCGCGATGCAGCCGGCCTAAGCAAAGCCGTCAGAATACTGCATGAAGGAGAACTCCTCCTGATCCTCATCAAAGTCGGGCTCCGGCTCCTGAACCAAGGCGCCATCTACACCTGCGACAGAGTCTGGTGGGTGTTGCAAACACCGTCCCGTAACGTGGGAGTGAGTAGCTAACTCAGTGGAACAATAAAGCATAAGTTAACATGTTATCAAATCAATCAAGCAGTAATGATAAAGCAGTACAAATCAAACATTTCTAACTACTCTTGTTAAGTGCAAAATGATATGACATGATGCTGTATGCCCTTGCCAAACCACCCTCAAGCGACATCATCTTACGTTCGCGAATGCTTACTCCCTCAGTGCGCCACATCTACAAAGCACATGCGGTGCGATGATGCTCATGATTACCAAGTTTTTATTAGTCCATTTCAACCAGCAGTATTGGGAAACTAAGGTACCTCCCTTGTATCATTCCCAACATGATCCATTCTAGGGTCGTCAATCCTAGTTATTCTCATACGATATTATAGTTTGAGAAGCGTAGTGAAGGCATCGCAAAGGGCTCGTCACCCGTCAGCGCGGATACAGATCTCACCGTATGCGGCTCAATTGCTGGCCGTCAGCTCGAGTACAGGTCTCACCGTACTCGGCTCAATCACTAGCCGTCAGCTCGAGTACAGGTCTCACCGTACTCGGCTCAACTCACACTCTAGTTGCTGTGAAAGACTCGTCGCCAATCACAGACCCTTGGAGTGTACTCGATGATACTACGGAGGACTCGTCGCCCGTCAGCACGAGCACAGATCTCACCGTACTCGGCTCTCGCCGTAAGTATCGACAGCTCGAATACAGTGTCCCATACCACCGTATTCGGCTCACGAGTTTGGTTGCGCAATGGTCACTACGGGGAGGCACATGGCCCCAGCGTAGGCCGACAGCTCGACCACGGTGTCCCATACCACCATGCCCGGCTCATGCGACTTAGCGGATCTAGGTACCATGGTTAAACGGGATCGCCACTGGTAAGTTTGGTACCCTAGGTTCAAGCAGTAGCGACCAAAAGGTGAACACACATATACATTCGGTTAGTTGACGAGCCTGACTAGCTCGAGCGCACCACAAGTTGAGCGATATGGAGCGCAAAAGCACTCCGTGTGGCCAACCACTATCGCCAACCGAAGTACGACTCGGGTTCGCCAGACACGTCCTTTGTGGCGATATGAATCTCAGCCACAACGCAAGTCTGGTACCGAATGTTTGGACTATATACATAGTCCCAAACTCAAACAGTTTTCATTATAGCATGTGGAGTAAAGCATGATAAACAAGCAATACAAGCATGTTAGTAGGCATGTTATAAAGCATGAAGTAAAACATGAAGTAAAGCATGTTGCAAAGCATGTTGTAAAGCATGTGATAAAGCACTATCCACATAGGGATACAATTGTGTACACATTACAAGTGAGTGGTTGTAGTGAACCACCGCATGGAGGGGATCCTACATGTCTCTAAGGGAGTCGGGAATCCCATATCAGCGCCTATCTAAGGCACTAGTACATAAACATGTACACATACAAGCATTTGCACAAACACTTAGAATACACTATTCCAACATACATGACGTATGTTAGCAATTTTCGTGTTAGGGCTGTCCCTTCGCCACGTGAGTATTTTACCCATGTATATCATAATCATACAGCAAATAATCATTACAATTGTATTTCCAAAATCCGCACATATGCGGTATTTCTAGAATACACAATTTCAACATATTAGACATTTACACGAACATGTATTTTAGCGATTCCTTTCGCCAAACTAGTATTTTATCCACATATTATATAATCATACATTAAATAAACATGTCAAACATTTTCCCAAAAAAAATACGTATACGGTATTTCTACGTATATCTAGAGTATGTGAAATTCCATATTCTACATCGCTAATCGAAACAGGAAACGGAAAGCACTTTGTACATGTGCATTTACATGCAGATCATGAATCTATCATTATCTGACATTGAAAGCGTTGAAAAACGTAACTTATACACTTAAAGTCCTCACCTCAGCCCTTGGAATTCCAACAATCAGCAAGGGTAGTGGAGCTTCCGTATACGGGAGTTTCCTAGCCTAAAGAGCGGAACCGATTAGCTTTTTCATAACCTACAACGATCCTACCTTAAATCAGACCTAGGGTTAGGGTTTCTTACCTTCAAATGGGATGGACACCGCCGGAAAACACCTGGAATAAGGCGGTGTAGGCCGTGTGATGAGTGGAAGCAGCAGGAGGAAGATCGGCTACGAACTCCAAGCCTTTCTCTCTCTCTCTCTCTCTCTCTAGGATTTTTCTCCCAAATTCGTATGGCTGTGAGAGGGGCTGTTCTAAGCCCCTTTTATAGCCAAAAACATGTCTAAAATAGACTCAGGTTCAAGGGTGGCTGCATATATAGGCATTTCGCCACTTTCCAAGCTCAAAAGGGATGTTCTGGTGGCCCTCCTTGAGCCAAACGTCAGACTTAAGCTCACCATCTATGGATCTACGTGGGATTACGTTTTCGACTCGATCGGATTCCCAGATCGCACGTGGCGGACCACTTTCAGTTCAACGGTCAGTGGGCCACGATCAGAAATTCTAAGTACATGTAAATGTTCCTGAAATTTTTCTTAATCCGAGGGTGTAATTTGGTCTGATTCCGACGGTCAGGTTGCTTAATACTGACGCGCAACCGAATGATGCCAGATCACTATTCCAGATATTTATTTGGGATGGAATTAGTGTTTTTCACACTCCCTCGCTCCGGATCGAAAAGAATGGCCGTGGGACATCGGAATCATCTGATTTTTGAGATGATTGTCAAGCCCAGTGGGGCGGTCCTGGTTCCTTAGATTCGTGTTAATCGGACTCCCGATGTGCGATCTAGACCAAATATGAAGTTTCGTTTCATTCCCGAGAGCAGCCGGGTAATGAGTTTGGCTCTAGACTTTAGGGTAACCTAGAGTCACGAATTCTGCAAGTTTTGGGTCTTGCAGATCGTATTTAAAGCGATCCCAACGGATTTCATGACTAACCGAGTTTAGTACTTAGTTAAC
This sequence comes from Magnolia officinalis, assembly GCA_021015155.1. Taxonomy (NCBI): domain Eukaryota; kingdom Viridiplantae; phylum Streptophyta; class Magnoliopsida; order Magnoliales; family Magnoliaceae; genus Magnolia; species Magnolia officinalis. Next base: position 23,115 of record JAJHSJ010000308.1, read on the forward strand.
TTTGTTAAATTTCTAAAGGATTTAATCCTATGTGATTTCTGGTCGAGGTGGTACTCGGCCAAATTTACGAAAATTTACAGGTCGTTACATCGGTTGACAGGTCTCTCTCTCTCTCTCTCTTAATCTCAATACCGATTGAAATGATTTAGGGATTTGGTGATTTAGGGATTTAGGGATTTGGGGATTTTTGCCCATGAATCAGGTGGATCCATCACTCAGGTGGGCCACGTGAGAAGGAACAGTTGGGAGGGGGACGCCCATTGTTGATTTGCATTGGGCCCCACCCAAGTTTCGGAAATATAGGGTCATTGATTTTTTGATGTAAAGCTGTGATTTTCATTGAATTTCGGTAGTCTGTGGGAAGTATTCGGGGTTTTTGATTAGTTAGTTTGATTTCTATTGTGCTTTTGTTGAATGATGATATTTTTCCTTTATTATTATTTTTTTGTTTGAATTTCTATATATTCTGCAGATTTTTTTTCCTAATGTAGAGAAGAATCTTGATAGTTTAATGAAATGCAGTACACATTGTTGAGTAGTTCAAGAAATACAGGCCCTTTAAATCAGTCTTGCACCTTGAACCCATTTTCTCTATCAACTTGCCTTCCATGGAAAGTGGTGTTATATGCTACTAAGTATTTGTTTATATAAAAAAGTGTTCTCATACACCATTGCACGTGAACTTTCACCTACAACAATTTATTTTACGCACAAATTGTCTATTTAGAAAGTTCTACAGTTAAAAGCTATGTTAGCTTACCATACAGTTTGTGAGAAATTCATTTCATTCATTCATTTTGTCAGTTCATATTAGATATATCTTAAAATGAAGCAAATCCAAAACTGAAATGAGTTACATGATATGAAACCGTAGAATTGAATGCATGTAATTGAAACAAATGTTGTGCCACAAAGTTTTCAGTTCATCCCAATGGAAATAACCTTATAAATTATTTAGATAGTATCTAATCATTAAAGGTATCTAGATCCATACTCCTGCTCCAATGGTAGACTCTTAAGAGTTTCAACACTTGGTCAAGGGTTAGAGTATCCATAGGTGGTGAAATCCCACTAAGGCATTAGTGTGTGGGTGTGTGTGTGCTTGTGTTAAAAAAAAAAAAAATCAAAATAAAAAATAATCATTATAGGTTTCAATAACAGGCATTTCCATGGCCATCCCTTCTTTTTCCTGCCATGTGACTCACTTGAGTTTTGAATTTTCCTTATATATAATCTCATGGCATCTTTTTTCCTGTCATGTGACTCACTTGAGTTTTGAATTTCTCTTTATATAATCTCAAGAGCAGGCTAAATAGATGAATAGGGTGAATTTCTCACCAATTAATATCCTACTACAACAACTTTGTGGCCAAGAGTCACAAGCAATCTATGTCCATTTATTTACTGTAGACATGCATGTAACATGTGCAATCTGAACGGTAGAAAAGGTGAGTTGCATCCTAAAGCTAGGATGGCACATTTATAAGGCGGGGTATACAAATAAAATCAATGGATCGTTTGTGTGTGGTCTACCTGATGAGTGGATTGTTCTAATTTTGAAGTTGGGAGATGTCATTAATTTTTATTTTTGAATTTTTTGTTGGGTAATTTTCGAAGTTGGGAGCACTATTTCATATGGTACTGCAAGAGCACTTGAGCATTTCTGGGGATTGGAGAAGGGCTGCTAGGATTCATTTCAAAGGTATGAGAAAGATTGAATTTTGATTGTAGTTTTAGTGGGATTGGAAATGGGTCATGGTTCTTTTGTTGTCATGAGAATGGAATTGAGAGTGTTGCACAGATAGAGAGAGAAAGAAATTTGAGTTGGTTTTTGGCTTTTTGTTCTAGTATTAGGAAATGGGTCTTGGGTTTTTATTTTTGTTGTTGTTGTTGTTGTTATGAGGATGAATTGAGAGAATTGCAGTTTTTTGTTTGTTTTTGGGTCCTTTGTCAGGAGATTTGAAATGGGTGTTGTTGCTTTTGTTGGTTCTGAGAAGGAAATTGGAAGAAATGTGATAATTTTGTTTGTTTGTTTGTTGTGATATTTTCTGATGAGATGGGAAGTGGGTCTTGTTGTTTATGTTATTATGAGAAAGAAATGAGGGGGAAAAGACCAGAATTTTGATTTTGTTTCTCTTTTTTCTTGTGCTTGATTTTTTTTCTGATTCCTTCCCATGAGATTTGCAAGGGTCTTTCTGTTTATGTTGGTATGAGAAAGAATTTGAGAAGTAGTACTCCTGTTTTTTCTTCTTCTTCTTCTTCTTCTTCTTCTTCTTCTTCTTCTTTCTTTCTTATTTTTATGTGGTCTCTTATTTTGAGTTTCTTGGCAGCTAAAATTCTGATATTTTGTATTTTTTTTATTGGATCTTTTCTTGTGCAGATTGGAAATTGGTCTTCTTATATACATGATAGGATAATGGATTTGCGAAATTCAACATCATAGTTATAGCTTGTGATTTTATTTGTTCTCCTTGATTCATTTTTGATGAAATTGGAAATGGGTCAGCTTATTGATTTTTGTATTTTTGGAGTGTTGGAATATTCTCGTCATGCTCTTGTTTTAAGTTTTCTTGCCACTTCTGTTCTACTGTTTTTGAGGTTCTGTGTCATTTTTCCTTTTCGCATTTGATGGATACAGTAGCTGATATTGTGAACATAGCCATGATAGGATGTAGTTTTTTCTTACTTAAAAGAATTTAAACTTACTGGAATTACAAATCTGTTGAGATTGGGCTGGTTCAGATATTAAGGTGGTCAAGAGTTAGAAGCTGTTGTCATGGTATTGCAAAATGATTAGAGAAAATGACCTGAAGAGTATGAAATTTAGCTTAGTTTCAGAAGGGTCTAAGACCTTGATTGATATCCATTGATGATGCTGTCCTTCACGATTTTAAATTTCTTGCTTGCACTTAGTGTGCCATTTTCTTGCAATTTTTGTTTATTATTAGGCCTTTTTTTCTCGTAATTTTTATCATGAATGTGTATTGTCAGTTCTGCTTAGCTACCTACTAACTGAAATTCAGGGAGCAATTCAACGCTTTTGTGGAAATATATTGGATTATGGTGTGTCCTAACTTTTAGTGACAAGTGGGTCACTGCTGCTATATTAGGCCTTGTATGTGGCGTTTACACTATTTTTGAATATTTGAGTAAATTTGTCAGTTCTCTAATTGGGAACTTAAAGAGGTGAGAGTGGAGCAAATATCAGCTAATGAATTTGTACCCCGGGATGGGATTCTCCTCACCATTCACGATAAATCCAGTGACAGAGAATCAGATAAGGTCATGGTTCATTTGGGCATGGGAAAAATGAAAAATGGGGATAGCAGCCATTCGGGTTCATTTCATCACGTGGAGAAAGACGGTGAGTCTCAGTCGGGCGAAGAAGGTAGCTCAGGAACAGTTACTGTTTACAGAGCGTCGTCTTCGCATCCGGTAACTAGCTGTAGGTGACCATGGTGGGCCCCACATGCAGCTAGTTGCACTCTCTCTTCATCTATAGGTGACCATGGTGGGCCCCACATGCAGCTATTTGCACTATCTCTTCATCTACAACTAGCTGTGGGAGACATTCCACACTACATGATCCTGTACCACTATCTCATACCAAAGTAGAAAGAAAAGGGTGTGTACATTAAGAATAAAGGGTGTAAATAACTGTCCACTGTACATCCATACATGTGGGGTCTACTTGTCTTATTTTGTCCATGTTTGCTCACATTTATGCCATTATAACTTTCAGAAATTGAGCATTCTATCTCCAATGCCATCTATTCAGCAATCCAATCACAACCAAGATACAACTTTTGGAGCAGATACAACCACCACCACAGCCACAACAACTACTACCTTTCCTACAAATAACTATCATTTTCTAGACAGTTCAGCTGCTGCTCTACTTCATGGGCAGAGGCCCAATCCCTTCCCTCAGGTATTTAAAATATGAAAGGAGATGAGATCCATTTATCTACCATCTAGTCAGAAAATAACTTTCAACACCATCCATCCTTGTGGATTTGATTATGCGGGTTCGATAATTTAGCATAGTAGTAGAAGTCATTATGTGGACAATTTTCATTTTACAAATTCTCACATAAGAAAACTGTGTTTGCAGATCCCACTTTTTTCTCCCTTTTGTATTTGCAGATTCTCGTAAGTTAAAACAAGGGGATACTTGATTCCACTTTTTTTTTTTTTTTTCTTTTGTATTTACAGATTCTCACACAAGAAAACTGTGTTTGCAAGAATGACATTCTTGATGTGCAACTATTGCAAGAAACATGATATTTGTTCCAAATTAGACCGATTAATCATGAAATTTCAGATATTTGGTGCAACCAAATGCACCCTAAAGATAGTGCTATGAAGCTCTTTTATGCCAAGTACCAATTTTGGTTTGTAGAAATTGTTCCTGTTTTTATTCTCTTCTTTGTGTAGTTGGGATATGTATACATCTTTGACATATTCCTGTTATTTCCCCAAAGAGCTGGATTTTTTGTAGGACAAGCCGCAGGGAATAAGGGCCCGAAGAGCTGGAATTTTTGCCATTCCTTTTTAAAAATTGCTCGTGTTGAATGATCCTAACCATGTGATTATTGTTTGCTATAGCATTTCCAAATTCATATATCAAAAGCCACCCAGAGTTGCCAAATCAAAGCAAGATATCCACTATTCAAGATCTGTTGGAAAGTTAGTGGGAAATGAGTTTGAGTTTGGACTTTTTTTTTAAAGTTTGGATATTCTCTATGGTTGAAATGTCGGCTAGCGTGACTTGGTTGAGCTCATTGATTTTGTAGATTTCATTAATTCGTTTGTCTGCTGTTATGGAAGAAAACATCCATGTGCCTGTTCATTCACTACAAGGATTTTGACAAAGGACAAAGGATTATAGGATTCTGCTTGGCTAGAATCACTGAAACTCATTGACATGGAAAGGACCATTTTGATTTCCTCATTTCTATACCTTTAGACTACCACAATGCTGGAGCCAACCAGATTCCCCATACTAGAGAGCTCTCACTCAATCCCAATTTCCAAATGAATGCTTCACCCACTGGCCAATATGATTTTTCTTTTTTAATCTGACAATCAATTATTGCACCCGATCCTTTTTTCCAAGTTTAGTGCCAATATGCCCTGAAATGATGGATCCCACCAGAATAGGAATCTTTTGATTCTATCTATAATCCTTGTCATAGGCAACTTGTCATCCAGCAGCAATTACATATGTTATTGCCTAGATTAGTGTTGATTGGGGCAGGCATAAACAAATACTTCTTACATCTCTCTAAATGTCATATAAAAGCAACCTACAAATTGTAATTGCATTACTCTCAAGTTGTTCTACTATGGAATGTGAATTCAATTGGAGGGCTAACTATGTCATTTCCAACAGTACGAAATGCAATTAAAATTGGCCATTACCCCTTTCACCCAACTGATTTTCCACAAATCAGTCTAGTTTTGCATCGAGGAGCATCTTAAGAGTGCTTTTGGATGCTTGTTCAAACTGAATTGGATGCATTCAATTCAATATAGAGGAAATGACTAAAGTGGCAATGGCAACATTCTAATTCATGTGACAACAAAGCTGTAATTTCAATTCCCTGTTTCTAATGCATGCGATCCTGTTTAAATCATGCATTTAAGCACCTTAGCAATTCCAATTGCAACAATTAGTCTTTCAAAATGACCAATTTGTTCCTAACACTGATATTGAAGGACTCATGTTCCTTCCAAATTGTAATTCTAATGAATATACTGTGATATGGGCTCGCTAGCAATAAATACAAGGAAATGTAATTACAATTTGGCCATTTCCCTAGATTGAATTGTGTGTTTCATTATTACATTCCAATTGTTCACGCATACAAAACACACCCTTTTATTTTGTGTTAAAAAAGAAAATCAGAGTGCACCAAATGCATGGAATATGCATACTCCCTGGCATCTGGGACTTGATATCTCTTTTTCCTATTTCTAGGATGGTGTAAGTATGTCTGGGGGCTATTAGATAATTACAGGGTCTGCTCGGATGGCAGTAGCGCCAATTGAATCAGATAGGGCAGCCCCAATTCATTTCGTTTTACAGGAGACTGAACTGAAGGAATTTGGAAAGGGTGTCCACTTACCTCCGTCTCTGTTCCTGATCTGTGAGTTTTGGAGAAACCAAATGCCCAACTTCCATCATGAGCGACCTACATTTGTATTGCATCAACCCATCATGACATCTGCTTGCTACACAAGCATGTGCAAGATCACTTTCTTTTAACCATCCATTTTATAGCCATCAAATGCATGGTTAGGATTTCTTGGTGATCAGTGTGATTTTGGAGATTTTCTCTATCCACAATGTGCCCATCATTTGGATGGTCTTGATAGACGTACAAGAGTGCCCCATCCATTTTCCTATTTCTATCTTTGAATCTTGCTTTCTCTTTATCAGGTGGTGGAAAGAAATGGACCTTGTAGCAAAAAGTAATCCTGCTTCTAGGATGACTAGTGTGGATGATGCCCTTACAGAGGTACTAATAAAATTAAAAAATTACTTAAGTTTTATGGTAATTATGAATATCCTAATAACTTGATTTACAATGTTTTACCGTTGGTTGGTTCTGACAATAGAGGGCGAATGCGGGGTCTAGGTTGCTCAATAAGAGATCCTGAAAACGCAGTGAGTATCTCTAATTTTATGGTTTTACTTGTAGATTCATATATTGATTACTCAAGCATGACGGTTATACGTATTTTTTCAGGTGGATGTTGCATGTGTAAGGATTGGAGCTGCATATTTCAGATTCAAGCATCTGGTATGTCTCTTGTCAAGAATGCACATGATTGGAGTGGCCTGGCCATTTGGACAGACCGTATTTATGTATTTGCTCGAAATTGATGGAGCAGACCCGGATGTGCGTCGGAGCTATCCGAAAGAGTGGGGGTCCCTGGAAGGTGGGAACCGCTTTATGACCATGATGAAACTGTCTATTTCCTATAGACGGAATTGGAGGGGCAGGCTGTGTTTATGTATTTGTTCGAAATTAATGGAGCAGACCTGGATGTGCGTCGGAGCTATCTGGATGAGCGGGGGTCCCTGAAAGGTGGGAACCGCTGTTATGACCATGATGAAGCGGTCCATTTCCTATGGACGACATTGGAAGGGCCTGGCCATTTGGACAGGCCGTGTTTATATTTGTATTTGTAGGGACCACACTCGAACCCATTCTCAATTCCTATAAACTATAACCAAAACCTATAACCTATAACCTAAACCAAAACATATAACCTAAGCCTAAATCAAAACCTATAACCTAAACCCGAACCCATTCTCAAATCCTATAACCTAAAACCTAAACCAAAACCTTAACCTAATCCTATAACGTAAACTCAAATCCCTAAACCTTAACTTATAACCGAACCTAAACCTATACTTATAACCTAAAACTATTCCCAAATCCAAAACATATAACCTAAACTCATTTCCCTAAACCTAAACCTACACCTAATCCTAACCTCAACTCCCTAACCTAAACCTAAACCTAAACTTGAAAACCCAAACTTAAACCCAATCCCAAACCTGAACCCGATTTCCTAAACCTAAACCATAACCCATTCTCAAATCCAAAAACCTATAACCAAAACCTAAACCAAAACCAAAACCTATAACCTAAACCCGAACCCATTCTCAAATCCCAAAACCTATAACCTAAACCAAAACCAAAACCTATAACCTAAACCCGAACGCATTCTCAAATCCCAAAACCTATAACCTAAACCTGAACCTTAACCTAAACCTATAACCTATAACCTAAACCAAAACCTACAACCGAAACAAGAACCAAAACCTATAACCTAAAACCGAACTCATTCTCAAATCCCAAAACCTAAACCTATAACTTAAATCTAAACCTTAACATAAACCTATAACCTAAACCTAAACCCGATCCCGAACCCGAACCCGATTTCCTAAACCTGAACCTTAAACTATTCTCAATTCCCTATAGCTATAACCTATAACCCAAACCTAAAACCTAAACCTAAACCTAAACCTAAAACCTAAATGTGTTCTCAAATCCATAAACCTAAACCTACACCTAATCCTAATCTCAACTCCCCAACCAAAACTTAAACCTAAACTTGAAAGCCCAAACCTAAACCCGATCCCGAACTCGAACCCGATTTCTTAAACCTAAACCATAAACTATTCTCAATTCCCTACAGCTATAACCTATAACCTACCTATAACCTAAACCTAAAACCTAAACCTAAACATAAGCCTAAAACCTAAATGTGTTCTGAAATCCCTAAACCTAAACCTACACCTAATACTATTCTCAACTCCCTAACCTAAACCTAAACATGAAAACCCAAACCAAAATCCAATCCCGAACTCGAACCCGATTTCCTAAACCTAAACCATAACCGATTCTCAATTCCCTACAGCTATAACCTATAACCTAAACCTAAAACCTAAACTTAAAACCAAAACCTAAACCTAAACCTAAAACCTAAATGTGTTCTCAAATCCCTAAACCTAAACCTACACCTAATCATATTCTCAACTCCCTAACCTAAACCTAAACCTAAACTTGAAAACCCAAACCAAAACCCAATCCCGAACCCGAACCCGATTTCCTAAACCTAAACCATAACCGATTCTCAATTCCCTACAGCTATAACCTATAACCTAAACCTAAAACCAAAACCTAAACCTAAACCTAAAACCTAAATGTGTTCTCAAATCCCTAAACCTAAACCTACACCTAATCCTATTCTCAATTCCCTAACCTAAACCTAAACCTAAACTTGAAAACTCAAACCTAAACCCGATATGAACCCGATTTCCTAAACCTAAACCATAACCTATTCTCAATGCCCTATACCTATAACCTACAACCTACCTATAACGTAAACCTAAAACCTAAACCTAAACCTAAACCTAAAACCTCAATGTGTTCTCAAATCCCTAAACTTAAACCTACACCTAATCCTATTCTCAACTCCCTAACCTAAACATAAACCTAAACTTGAAAACCCAAACCAAAACCCAATGTCGATCTTGAACCCGATTTCGTAAACCTAAACCATAACCGATTCTCAATTCCCTACAGCTATAACCTATAACTTAAACCTAAAACCTAAACCTAAACCTAAACCTAAAACCTAAATGTGTTCTCAAATCCCTAAACCTAAACTACACCTAATCCTAATCTCAACTCCCTAACCTAAACCTAAACCTAAACTTGAAAACCCAAACCAAAACCCAATCCTGAACCCAAACCAGATTTCATAAACCTAAACCTTAACCTATTCTCAATTCCCTAAAGCTGTAACCTATAACCTAAACCTAAAACCTAAACCTAAACCTGAACCTAAAACCTAGTGTTCTCAAATCCCTAAACCTAAACCTACACCTAATCCTATTTTCAACTCCCTAAGCTAAACCTAAACCTAAACTTGAAAACCGAAACCAAAACCCAATCCCGAACCCGAACCCGATTTCGTAAACCTAAACCATAACCGATTCGCAATTCCCTACAGCTATAACCTATAACCTAAACCTAAACATGAAACTAAAACCTAAATGTGTTCTCAAATCCCTAAACCTAAACCAACACCTAATGCTAATCTCAACTCCCTAACCTAAACCTAAACCTAAACTTGAAAACCCAAAGCAAAACCCAATCCCGAACCCGAACCCGATTTCCTAAACCTAAACCTTAATCTATTCCCAATTCCCTACAGCTATAACCTATAACCAACCTATAAGCTAAACCTAAATGTATTCTCAAATCCTTAAACATAAACCTACACCTAATCCTGATCTCAACTCCCTAACTTAAACTTAAACCTAAACCTAAACTTGAAAACCCAAAGCAAAACCCGATCCCGAACCCGAACCCGATTTCCTAAACCTAAACCTTAACCTATTCTTAATTCCCTATAGCTATAACCTATAACCTACCTATAACCTTACCCTAAAACCTAAACCATTTCTTAAACCTAAAACCTAAATGTGTTCTCAAATCCCTAAACCTAAACCTACACCTAATGTTAATCTCAACTCCCTAACCTAAACCTAAACCTGAAAACCCAAAGCAAAACTCGATCCCGAACCTGAACCCGATTTTCTAAACCTAAACCTTAACCTATTCTCAATTCCCTACAGCTATAACTTATAACCTACCTATAACCTAAACCTAAATGTAAACCTAAAACCTAAATGTGTTCTCCAATCCCTAATCCTAAACTTACACCTAATGCTAATCTCATCTCCCTAACCTAAACCTAAACCTAAACTTGAAAACCCAAACTAAAACTCGATCACAAACCCGAACCTGATTTCCTAAACCTAAACCATAACCGATTGTCAATTCCCTATAGCTATAACCTATAACCTACCTAAAACCTAAACCTAAAACCGAACTGTGTTCTCAAATCCCTAATCCTAAACCTACACCTAATGTTAATCTCATCTCCCTAACCTAAACCTAAACCTAAACTTGAAAACCCAAATCAAAACCCGATCCCGAACCCAAACCCGATTTCCTAAACCTAAACCATAACCGATTCTCAATTCCCTATAGCTATGACCTAAAACCTAAACCTAAAACCTAAACCTAAACCTAAACCTAAAACCTAAATGTGTTCTCAAATTCCTAAACCTAAACCTACATCGAATCTTATTCTTAACTCCCTAACCTAAACCTAAAAACCCAAACCAAAACCCAATCCCAAACAGGAACCCGATTTCCTAAACTTGAACCTTAACCTATTCTCAATTCCCTATAGCTATAACCTATAACCTACCTATAACCTTAACCTAAAACCTAAACCATTTCCTAAACCTAAAACCTAAATGTGTTCTCAAATCCCTAAACCTAAACCTACAACCTAATGCTAATCTCAACTCCCTAACCTAAACTTAAACCTAAACTTGAAAACCCAAAGCAAAACCCGATCCCGAACCCGAACCCTATTTCCTAAAACTAAACCTTAACCTATTCTCAATTCCTTATAGCTATAACCTATAACCTACCTATAACCTAAACCTATAACATAAACCTAAACGTAAACCCAAAACCTAAATGTGTTCTCCAATCCCTAATCTTATACCTACACCTAATGCTAATCTTAACTCCCTAAACCTAAAACTAAACCTAAACTTGAAAACCCAAAGCAAAACCCAATCACGAACCCGAACCCGATTTATTAAACCTAAACCTTAACCTATTCTCAATTCCCTACAGCTATAACCTATAACCTAAAACTAAACGTAAACCTAAAACCTAAATGTGTTCTCCAATCCCTAATCCTAAACCTACACCTAATGCTAATCTTAACTCCCTAACCTAAACCTAAACCTAAATTTGAAAACCAAAACCAAAACCTGATCCCGAACCCGAACCCGATTTCCTAAACCTAAACCATAACCGATTCTCAATTCCTTATAGCTATAACCTATAACCTAAAACTAAACCTAAACCTAAACCTAAAACCTAAATGTGTTCTCAAATCCCTAAACCTAAACCCACACCTAATCTTATTCTCAACTCTCCAACCTAAACCTAAACCTAAACTTGATAACCCAAACCTAAACCCCATCCCGAACCCGAACCCGATTTCCTAAACCTAAACCTTAACCTATTCTCAGTTCCCTACAGCTATAACCTATAACATAAACCTAAAACCTAAACCTAAACCTAAACCTAAAACCTAAATGTGTTCTCAAATCCCTAAACCTAAACCTACACCCACACCTAATCCTAATCTCAACTCCCTAACCTAAACCTAAGCCTAAACTTGAAAACCCAATCCTAAACCCGATCCCGAACCCGAACCCGATTTCCTAAACCTAAACCTTAACCTATTCTCACTTCCCTAAAGCTATAACCTATAACCTATAACCTTAACCTAAACCTAACCAAAACCTATAACCTTAACCTAAACCTAAAATCTAAACCTAAACCTAAACTAAAACCTATAACATACCTAAACCAAAACCTATATCCTAAACCTTAACCTATAACCTATAAGCTATAACCTAAACTTATAACCTATAACTTAACCTAAACCTAAACCTAAACCTAAACCTATAAACTAAAAATTAAACCTAAACCTAAACTTAAAACCTAAATGTATTTTCAAATCCCTAAACCTAAACCTACACTTAATCCTGATCTCAACTCCCTAACCTAAACCTAAACATGAAAACCCAAGCCTAAACCCAATCCTGAACCCGAACCCGATTTCGTTAACCTAAACCTTAACCTATTCTCAATTCCTTGAAGCTATAACCTATAACCTATTACCTAAACCTAAACCTAAACCTAAACCTTTACCTTTTAACCTTAACCTTAACTTAAACCTAAACCTATACTTATAAATCCTAATTTATTTGATAAAAGTTCATTTACAGTTAAGTTATTTTCTTAATAAGTTTATTGCCTTAATCTATTATTTACGAAATTGCAGGATAAATTTGAATTGAATTTGAGTGTTCCGCACATTTCCTTTGCCGTCAACGACATGATCAAAGAGCGGTTCAAGGAGTACCGCTCTTTGTTACACAAGCGGTACAAGCAGTGCATGAGTAGCGAGGAGGGCGCACTGTCCGCACCGCCGCACCTAATTGGATTTTTTGTATTTTATTTACGATGTTAAATTTATACGTATTTATGCATGATGTAGTTTATGTTTGGATGAATTTATTTATGTACTTTGGAGTTAAATGGATGTGAATGTGAATGTGAATATGATGAAATATATTACATAACAGGTGTATATCAAGAAATATATTGTAACAGGTGTATATCAGGTGCATATCAAGAATTTTGTGTGGGAAAAAAAAAATAATAATTTTACCTACGAAAATTTTCGTAGGTAAAAGTCTCATCGAAGTTTTTACCTACGAATATTTTTGTAGGTAAAAGTCTCATCCAAGTTTTTACCTATAAAAATTTTCGTAGTTAAAAGTCCCATCCATATGTATGTTTAGTGGTAGGTAAAAGTTTTCTAAGTACGGTTACCTACGAATATATTTGTGGGTAAATGTAAGTCTTGTAAATATTTTTAGCTACGAAATTGTTGGTAGCTAAAAAGTGCTTAAATATTTTTAGCTACGAAATTGTTGGTAGCTAAAAAGTGTTTAAATATTTTTAGCTACGAAATTGTTGGTAGGTAAAAAGTCTTGTAAATATTTTTAGCTACGAAATTGTTGGTAGGTAAAAAGTGTTTTAAATATTTTTAGCTAGTCAAATATTCGTAGGTAAAAAATCTTTAAATATTTTTAGCTACGAAATATTTGGTAGCTAAAAAGTCCTGTAAATATTCGAAATATTTCATCGGCAAAAGTCTTACCTTTGCCAACAAATTTTTTTTTTCGTGGGTAAAAGGTTTCTCCCTCAAACTTTTAGCAAGGAATTTGCCAACGAAAATTTTCGTTGGTAAAAGTGGCTTTTCTTGTAGTGTGTCATGTATATGAGGCCCATATGATGAGACCCAATGTGATATATATATATATATATATATATATATATATATATATATATATATATATATATATATAGCCCTTATGATGAGGCCCATTATAATGTATGAGAGACCCATTTAGTGAGGCCCAATGTGGTGTATATGTGGCCCATGAGTGGGGACCCGATGCGGTGTATATGAGGCCCTTGTATGAGGTCATGGGCCCACTATATGTTCGGCTCTATGTGGGCTACTCCTTGGGAGCGATGTTGGTTAAATGTCCACATTGATGGGCAATGATGGTTAAATATCCACATTATGACCTTCCCTTAGGCCTCGTTTGGCCCATTCTCATCTTTCTCTAAATGGGTTAACCCTAATCATTGGGCCCCATCATGATCCATCTATTCATATTAGGATAACCCCCCCCCCTCCCAAATTGGTTGCCAATAGGGTTGTTTTTAATCTTAGAGTCTATCTAGGACTTATTTGGACCCCCTGGGGCATCTAGCGGGCCATATGATACTATGGAGAAGGAAGCTCATTTCGGATCCTTAGACCATAGGTAGGCCACCTAGGCCCAACCTTGATATGAAGAGCGTTCATCATCACCGTAGACAGAAGGATCCGTGCTATCAGATTTGACATGTCCACAATTGAGGATTGACCCTCATATTGTGGGTCTACTGTCCATCTATGGACCCCGCCTTGTGTATAGGCCGATTATCGATGCCAACTATGAGTACGTGCTAGTATAACATCATATAAGACATTGAGATGGTACGAGGCCCATTGTGATTGTATTAGACTCATTCTTATTTCCCTTAGTAAGCTAGCCTAAATTGATGGGCCCCTATTATTGTTAGTATGATCCATCTTGCCTTATTGGGCAATCTTAATTCTTTGGGTCCCCATTGATGTTAGTAGAAATACCCAAACCTGGAAGCCCACTCTTAGGCCCATGAGTAGGCCATCTAGACCCATCCTTGTTATGAGGATCATGCATCATCACCTCTGGCTATAGGTAGAAGAATCTGTGGTATTAGATTTGGTATATCCACTGTTGAGGACCAATCCTCATATCATGGATCAGATCTACCGCCCTTCTATAGACCCCGCCATATATAGGTTGATTATTGATTGTGACTATGTTAGTCTATGCACTGAGTATGTATTAGCATAGCATTATGATTGTATAATGTCATTGTGAGGTCCACTATGATTATATGAGGCCTATCGTGATTGTATGAGGCCCATTGTGACCGTGTGAGGCTTATTGTGATTATAAGAGGCCTATCGTGATTGTATGAGATCCATTGTGAGACTGTATGAGACCCATTGTGATTATATGAGGACCATTATATGTGTGAGGCCCACCATGTGTAGGTGATTATTGCACACCACCCATTCACCTATATGTGAAATGGGCCATCTTATACTGGCCTATTGTGATGTATGTGATTATAATCATGCCCGGTATACTTCATGATACATGCCCATACACATCATCCGCATGCTCAACTTCATCATCATACATGATCAACTTCATGGTATATTTCTACTTAGGAACGGTGTTGCACAAATCAATTGATACATTAAATGAAACAAAAAATGTTGATTATATTTTCTCCCAAATGGATAAAATAGTGGATGAGATTGGAGAGGAGAATGTAGTGCAGATTGTGACCGATAACAAAGCAACATAGAAGGTTGCAAGAAAGAAATTGATGCTAAAGCAACCACATGTTGTATTTTGGTCACCATGTGTTGCACATTGTATTGATCTTATATTGTAAGACATAGAGAAGAAGAAGAGTGTTACTGAGATGGTCAAAAGGGCTAGAGAAGTTATGACATTCATTTACAACTATAATCAAGTAGATGCAATAATGAGGAAGTTTACAAAATGGAGAGAGTTGATAAGGCCTGCAGTGACTAGAGTTGCAACTAACTTTATAGCCCTACAGAGGTTGTGCTAGCATAGGGGAGAGTTGAGTGAGATATTTGTTTCTCATGATTGGCTCAACACAAAACGTGAAAAGAAGACATCGTGTTGATACCAGTTCAGGTTGTCCAAACCATAAGAGACAACAAATATTGGAAGAAGGTCGTAAATATTTCTAAGGTGCTAAAGCCACTAACGAGTGTAGCTTGTCTTATTGAAACCAACGAACCACCTTCCATGGGCTTCCTTTACGATGCCATGGATAAGGCAAAGATGACAATTCGTCGTTCAACATTACATGTCATACTGGAAGATGATTGACAAGAGATGGACAAAATAGCTCCATCACGATCTCCATGCGGCAAGTTACTATCTAAATCCTACGTACAGATATGCCCAAACATTTGTTAAGGATACCGAGGTTCTTGTTGGGCTAAAGAGTGTGATAATGAGATTAAAGCTTGACTTATATATATAAATAAAAGCATTGAATGAATTAGATATATTTGGAAATTGCTAAGGCAGCTTTGGAGATGCTCTTTCACAATATGCAGTATCTAAGTTACAACTGGTCAAATGGTGGATGAATTTTGGAGAGAGTGTGAAGACTCCCAAAAAAAATTACAGTGAAAGTTATGAGCTAGGCAACTTTTTCCTCTACTTGTGAGAATAACTGGAGTTGTTTTGCACTTATCCATTCAAATAATAGAAATAGATTATAGAGTAGGATATTAGATCGACTTGTTTTCATGCATTACAACATGAGGCTAAGAACATGGCGACATCATATGAGCATTACAAGACAACCTACGGTGACACGGACTACTGTACTATAAACTTTGACAATATTTATGATGAGGACAACCCACATTTGCCTTGATTGGAAGAAATGGAGAGAAACGTGTAGAAGAGGACAGTGAAGAATTGGAAGTGGATGACCTAGTGGTACTTGAGGCACAACAAGAGAGTTGTGTAGCTGTGTTGGACCTAGAAAGAGGTAGATTTCACCCATAACCCAACTCAACAGAAGAGTAAGAGCAGTAGCAGCAGCGAGACTGAGACGGACGATCATGGTAGTGATGGTGACACACTTGTTGTTGGTCTCACTTCTGGTGTTGCTCATCACACCATACAACCATATATAGATCACGAGGCTGATGAGCATCGACGGGGTGTGTGAGGTCAGACTTATGAGTCTACTGAGTCACGATACAGCTAGCCAAGGGGGGAGGAGGTTGGTACCAGTAAAGCACCGAGAGGTTCGGAACATCAGCATGGGCTTTATGGCTACTCTTCTGGCCAATGGGATTATTCGAGGTTTGTTCTGTCACATTCATGTTGGAGTAGTCCCCTTGATCAACATGTTCCATATGGATATAGATATCCAAATCCAAATCGAAGTTATTCGTCACAAACACATTCTCAATCTTAGCAGTCAGAGTACGACCAACAGTAGTACGACTATTTAACTGGCACTTATGGATATCCTTGCAATTAGAGTTGTTGCTTGGTCAAGATCAATCGTCCTCTAGTTTCGTTAATATGGTCTTTCCCTCCGGTATTGGATATTATGGATATAAAGCACCCATTCCACACTTGCATCCTAGTGATGACGAGGACGTGGAGGTCGAGCAACTGCAACAAAGCAGATTTTCATTTGTTGGTGTACACACACACACACACACACACACACACACACACACATTTAAGGTAAGTGTTTCTATATCCACACATTCACCAAGCAAGCACACTTCACACTACCAAACTTGTGCTTAAAATAACTTCCCTGACAAACAATCAAGTTAATGTTATCATTAATCAAGTTGCAAGGGAGTTATTCAAACAATACTATTTTTTTCTTAAGGATGACAAGACATGGATCACATGATAGGACACAAAAGTCTCTGGTATGTTGAAAACTTTAAATGGAATGTACATTGTAATTTATGCAACATGCATGTCTTCATTCTTTAAGTATGTAACGTATATTATTTTTGGTAAATAATAGCAATCACTTACATATTTGAGATATTTTGATATAACATTCGTTCTAATATATCTATCATTGCTATTAGATAGTTAGAAACCTGAATATACGAGTTTTACAGTCAATTCTAGGTTGTCAAGTTTATAAATTCATTAAACAGTCCGATATAGCTTTCTCACCAAATAGTGGATTGTTACTCTACCATAAACATGGTCAAAATTATAAATGAATGCATATTTGGAATATTTATATTTTTCTGGATTTAAAGGATTTTCTTTTTAGCAAAAATAAAAATAAAATCTGATCAATACAGGGGACGTATTGGCCGTTACGCCGTATCGGTAATGGTGGGCACCGTTACGCCCACCGTTGCCGCAACAGGATACGTTGACTCAACCAGGTTTTGAGTGGAGTTCAGGGTTTCAAGACTTCTCTATTCTAATCTATTAATATAAATGATATGAATTTAGAAGAGGATGAGGTGATATTTTTAAGAGAGTATCTAAACTTTGGAGGTAATTTCTCAAAACCTAACAGGGTTTTATGCGCAACACTAGTATGGTGTGATGATTAATTCCGTGAGAAATGCTTAGTATCTGATATGTGATGCTAATCAAAACTAGATGGTTTAATGCTGTGATACATGTAAGATATAAAATCTGTGAATCAGGTTGTTTTTCGTGAATTAAGATTGAGATTGTTAACTGATCGTGACAATCCAATGGTCATATCCTGCATGACTAACTATTCAATCAATAGGTGCCAGCATTTTATTTGCCCAATTCTGCATTTCTTAAACAATCAAACAAGTCAGGCACTAGAAACAAAATAATTCCTTTATGCAATTAAAATTACAAATAACAACAATTGCCAATAAACCAGGTTTTTGTGATGAGTAGTGCTATGGTGATACGCAGGACGACATTGAAAAGGCAATTCATGGCAGGCATTAGCAGGATCCGGGTCTCCACATCAGGGGGCAGTAACCGTGAATGTGCACATACCCAAAAATCAAGAAAATCCACTCATTAGACAGGCCATACGTGCTAGAGGATAATAAATGGTTAGAAAAACCATGACAGTCTGATTTTCAACACAGGAGTGGTCCCCCTTATGAGTGGGCCTTGAATCTGCACATAATGCATACATGTCCGCACTAGTAAAGTTCGGAGGGCACCTCTTCGCAATGGAGAAAAGAGAAACATTATCGTGCAATTTAAATTTGCGTGTAAGCGCAGCAAGGACCCTGGAATGAGAGGATAGATCAAACAGAAAGTGCAAGATATAAAACCATGATGAACAGAACAATGTACAAATCTGGATAAGAACTGACCGCTCTCTGTAAGTTGCATCAGAGTTTACTCCAACGTACAGTAACTTATCAAACCGGCCAGGGCGCAGAAGTGCTGGGTCATCTATTGCTTGCTCCTATAATAAACAAATCCTGAAGAATGCAGAAAGAAAGGGTAATGGGCGGATAGGAAGTAAAATGAGAACAATGATAAAACAGTGCTTTTCCAAACCCACATGCACCTTCTAATGCAGCACAAGTAGGCATACATGCGGGGTATCTGAATGCATCATCTGGAAGCCACCACGGAGTTGAACTGACCAAAAAATTTATGCTTGGGTGGGCCATACATGTACACTGAATATGGAGATGCTACAAAAAAAAAAATTATCCACTGTTTTCATCAAATTATTCAATAACAGTAAGCCAGCGTTATGGCTTTTACGATACGGGCGTAATGGCTGTACAGCCCTAGAACGGTTGATTTTTTTTTTCAAGGAGTCGACCTGTTACAGGCCTTTTTATTTTCAATTTGGCAGTAACAGAGCCCCATATCGCATAATGTTCACCGCCATTACTGTTACCTGATTGGCCATTACGACCATAAGGTAACCCTTTTTTTAATACCATGGTTTTTGTACCTGAATGGCCCACATAATGAGTGGACCAACCTGATTTCTGGCCAAGTAACCTTAATGGTGAGGGCCAGTTTGCAAAAGCATACATTTCCTATGCACATGCGGGGTTGGACGTGGTCACAGTTACAAGTGTGTGGGGGACTAGCAAAGTTCTGATGAGACAAACGATTGTTATGATCCTTCTTCAAAAAGAAAGTTTTAAATAAGAAAAAGAAAACAAGCAAACCTGTGTGGATTCATTTAGGCCATCTATCTCTGCAAGCATCTAGAAACAAGGGAGGAAAACCACAGTCACAGAAAATTTAACAGGGGATTATACTGTCAAAGAAAATAAACATGCTCAAGAAAAAGAAAGCAAAAAATCAGAACAAGCATTGTGACACAATCTACAAATTATAAAAGCATTGTCACCTGAGAAACCACTCTGTCCATGACTCCTCCAGAATCTCCTGAGGCTCCCCCAGCAGGAGCAAGTGAATCGAGCTCATCAAAGAAAATAACACACGAGCGTGCTGATCTAGCCTGTAGAAGATAAGAGTTGGTGTTGCAATTGTTGGTAGAAGAAAACACTTCATTTAAGCACTGAATCAGGAGATGCAATGCTACTCATGGAAGTAGGATTTTTAAACCTCCTTTCCGCATTAGGTAGGTCCATTCATCAGGTAGGACAGGCGTGTAAAATAAAAACAAAATAAAGTGGATAGTTAAAAATTTGACCGACGATCCACATTCAACATAAAATTGTGGCCTGCCTGATGAATGGACAGGCCTGATTTCCAGACCATGGAAAATAACAATTAGGCCCACCAGACAAATAGCCATGATCTCAGTTCAAGATCATATTCTTACGAGTAGCTAACACAAGGTTCCTGAATCAGTTCACTTCCTCTAACAAGAGAATGTACCTTCTGAAAAATGTCTGAACATTTTTTTTCTGATTCGCCAATGTACATATTGATCAATTCTGGTCCCTTTACAGTGAGAAAATTCAAGGAACACTCGGTTGCAACAGCCTTTCACTACAAGAAAATTTGCCTTTAGCGGCTGTCAAAACCGCCGGCAAAGGCCCAGAAAACCGCCGACAAAGCCTTTGCCTACAGTTAGCTAACAGCCGGAAAAGCATTGGTCAGTAAAGGCTTTACCTATAAGGCCCGTATTATAGTCCATACCATTCTGTAGGCCTCCGCTGTCCTTCTTATCAAATTTTGGCAACCCTTGACCTGTATCTGAGGTTTGCACGCGATCCTAAGCCGAGTCCCACATATCAGAGTCGACTCAACCCGAGACTTGTACCAGTGCGACCGCGCCATGGCCGTGGTTCCGACATCGCGTCTCGAGCGCCAAGGCGATACCCAGACCAGGAGATGTGGGCCCACGTTCAGTTCGAGGAAAATGCCACGTGTTGTGAATTCCGAGAGAATCTCTACGACACGTCACCTCAATCAATCAATCAATCAAATCAATCCAAGTACAAGCAACCATCCCCCTCTTACACCACCCTTACCTAAAGTCAACTCTCCCTCTCTCGCCACCTATCCCTCTCTTACCCCAAAATTCAACCCAACCCATCCCATCCCTTCCTTACACCCATCCATCTCTTTTCATCCATCACTCCTCCCTCTCTCATTATCTCTCTTCACTCTCAAGCTTCCAAGAGTGCAATTGTCCATGGTCTTCCAAAGGAGAGGAGAGAAGCTAGTGTGGCCCACCTTCTTACCACTCAATCCCACCCTCCAAGCCTCATTTTAACCGTTGGATCACATTCTGTGGAGCTATAGAACACGTTGATGGAAGAAGGAAGAAGAGATCTTAAGGTGGGTGTTCATAATCTCGATCTTGATGATTTGAGGGCATACATATGGTGGGACCCATCTTGATGTACGCATTGTATAGGGAGGGCCCATATGTCACGCCCCAGACTCGGTAACCAAAGTCACATGTAACCCAATGGCCGGTTCTGGCCGCAACAGCCTCCGTAGTACCCCATTCTCGGTTCCTAAGGTAGGTTCCGATCCTGGGATCCTACAAGGAGGATTTCCATAACAATATAATCATTTCCAATACGAGCATACCCAAGATCACAACAAGTAAATCTGAGAATAACAAGGGCACACATCACAAAATCCACTATGAATTTGAACTTTTACAAGCTTATATCAGTTCCAAAAGGACATACATAAGATAATAGAAGAAAGAAGGAAGAAGATCTGTAACACTGGGTCCTCAGCTCGCACACCTATCCAAGCTCCGCTGCAAAGACACGAACTTAAGATCTCCTACACGCATCAATTGTGCATGAGCATATAGAAGCTTAGAGGGTGGTGATAGTGTGTGACAATGGTGCACATAAGAAGATAAGAATGCAGAAGGAAGTCATGATCAATACCAATAGTACTAGCTTTACTAAGGCAATCATGTACGCAAGAAGCTATACCAAGGCAGTACGAAAATGCAGGAAGCCATACCAAGGCTATATAGTGTAATGAGTACTGTAATGCAATGAGTACTGGGCGTCATACCAAGGCGATGCAATATGAGGCTTACACAACCAATGCAAATGCAATGCGAAGTAATGTCAATGCTCATATCCAAACCACATATCAAGTACATTTGTACCATAAGGAAATCATCAGGGTCCATTACACTACTGGATGATTGCCGCTCTACAGACCCTGCATAGTCAATCGAGTGTAAGAGACCTCACTACCCGCCTGTCGACAACCAATCACCAGCAAGGCCTGACGGTAGCGGATCCATTCACTAGCTGGTTAGACTCAGCCTAGCAATGTCTCCTTACATCAGGCGAGTAAGGCCACACCCTTATCCAACCGACTACACGACAGTGGGAGTCGCGGCCTAATGGTATGAGGCCCTCATGCGCTCATGTATTCCATCCGGTCACGGCGCTGGAGCAGATCCTTGGTACCATGGAAGTTTGAAGAATTTCACCCATGGGCATCCTATGCACCCCGTATACTCAAGTAATATTTTCGGTGTCCAAACATGGTCATCCATGATGTATCTGTGGAGGCTACAGCCTTGATGAAGCAAGGGCAAAAATGCTCATATGTTATGCAATGCCAGATGCATGAATCACACAATCAACCATGCATCAATTCCAAGCATCCAACGTGCTCAAGAGGGAATACTACATCCCTCGAAGAAGGTAACATGCAATGCCCAATGACACAATATGACCATACACACATAGTGGTTCAGTGTCAATCAAGCATACAATGATGTACATGGGTCATGATGATGAATTTAATCACACTATATGGTGATATACAATGTAGTACACTTCTCCTATCTAAGAAGGGACCAAGACTAGGTATTTAGACAATATCCATAAGGAATCCCACCTCTAGTGGGGGCCCATTTATCTGGGGTAGCCCACGAGACTAAGCATACAAGTACGTGTCTAAGTAATACAGAAGTGAGTCTAGCAAAAGTTTAAGATGAGCATCTAATCACATTTAGATACAATCGGGCCTAGAGGGGTCCATTTAACCATCATTCCCCAAGAGGCATCTCAACCACGAACTATATGGATAAAAGGCTCAAGGCCTACATTCAAGATAAGAACACAGGTAACCACATACATATATCCTTCATAATAGGCCATAAGAAAAGGATATAATACCACCTTTAACAACAGGGGCCCTAAGAGGGAAATTAAGGCCCAAGGCTCAATTCCCAATGGCCATAGAATCCATACATTAAGTTGGACTTGGTGGGCAGCCCGCGTACACAATATACGAACAAAAAAAAAATAACAAGTTTAAGTTTGGATGAAATGGACCCTGCTACATCAGCCCAATAACTAGCAATTTAAGTGAGCAACTAAGGGCCCAATACTGTCCTTATCTCAACCCACAAATCCATCAAAATGGTGGAAGTCGGCCCAATGTATGGTTGGGTCAAGCTAGGATGTCCTAACCCACTCTTGGCTCATGGGATGCCCCAAAAATCTGATCTAAGATGGGGGTCCTCATGTGATCACTAAAGGTGACCCAAAAAAAAATGCATTGATTAAGCCCAAAGATTATAAGAAAACATAAGCTTGTAACACGTACACAAGTTCTCAATATGGTGGGCCCTTTTATAAAGTTTTAACCATACAATTTTACATTTAAGGCCCTTTTATAAACTTTTGGCCCATTTGACTTCCTGGACCTGCTAAGGTTAAGAAATTAGTTAACTATGTGGAAATAATATCATGAAGGCCAACTATACTCGCTGGGGGACCCCACCGATGGAGAGTGTGTATATATCATGAAAAGATCAAGTGGGCCTACTACTGGATCGTGAGTCTAGTAGCAACCCAAGGCAGGGAGTGCTTCCATGATGGGGCGATCCAAGGCTTGAATGGCCCAGACCAACACACATTGAGGTAGGCTCCACATATATCCATATTTAACCTCAAATAAACAGCCTAGGGTTTATGGTGGGCCTTTAACCATTCATAGAGAAACATATGAGCCTACCTTAGGATCACCCAAGAGGACATTCAACCTCAACTGGTTGCCAAGAGGTAACCCACCACTACTCGAGCATGAAATAAGGCCCAAGGCTGACGCAATCCATGGCCTAGTGGGCCATACACTGAGCCCAATACATGGCAACCTGGTGGGCCCTTAAGCAAGGTTAGGGCCCAACCATAAAGGACATGGGTTTATTCATTGTGGTGGGCCTAATGGGCAGCCCATAATCATACCACATGCACTCATGTTGGGCTTTAGAAAGGTGGCTCAAGGCCTATCCAAAACATGGGTCCAAGGGAAATACACATAGCTTAACCCATATATGCCACCATGGGCCATGGGGAAAGGTTAGGGCCCAACATAAAGGCCATTAATCCCATAATTTGTGGTGGCCTATTGGGCGGCCCATTGCTCAAACCACATGGGCAAATGTCATGCTCTTAGTCAAGTAAGTTGGGCCTACAACCCAGCCCAAGTATAAAGTTGATTTGGTGGCCAACCAAGGGCCCATCTACTTGTGTAATCTGGCTCACTAACCCAATACAATAGTATGGTAAAAATGGCCCAAGAGTTCAATGGGCCTATCTGGAAAGTTCCAGCCCAATTGGGCCTAAAGAGTTCAACAATTAGCTACATTCGTGGACCCAATTAACTTCAACTGTAGTGGGCCTCAAAAGTGCATTTATTAAGCCCAACAATTAAGGAACTAAAGTTATAAATTATTTCCTCTAAGATCTTCACAATGTGGTGGGCCCCACTCAAAATTTCAGCCTAAGGCCAAGCATAATTATAACATGTTGTTGTCCTAAATTTGGGCACTCCTTCGGAGTGGGTCCAGGGCCTCTAAACTCTAGAAATTGAGAGCCAAGGTCCCTCATCATGCATACAATGAGAGGAAACCCAAAAAAGGTGGCCCACCATCAGAAGAAATATTTTTGAATTATGATTTTTATCAAAGCATATTACTGGACTGCACAGCAGAAAAATCTGGGAGTCCAACCATCTTGTTCCATTCTTGTGGATACCCAAACGGGTTAGTTGGGGCTGAAATTTTACAGAGTGATACTTCAATAAGTGGTACACACCTCCAAAAAGTTTCAAAATTTTTGGATATTCCTAAGTATTTTAATTAATTTAAACAAAACAGTCTATCCAGAAAATCGGACAGACCTAGACGTCCAAACGTGGTGGGCCAGTCCGGCCCTAGCCACAGTGTGTACAAATGTTCATTGGCCCCAAAATTTGGTAGGTGGGTCCTAACATGAGTGGATCACATCCCAACAAAATTTTAGAATTTTTAGACATCGGTAAATATATTAATTAATTCAAATAAAACAATCTTTACTGAAAATCGGACTGATCTGGACACCATATTATAGTGGACCGGTCCAGCCACCACCATGGTGTGTACAGGAGTCCATTGGCTCCAAAATTTTGTAAGTGGGTCCTACCATTAGTGGGCCACCTCCCTGTAAATGTTTAGAATTCTTAGACACCCAGAAGTATTTTTAATAAATTTAAAGAATACAGTCTGTCCAGGGTGAACTATTGCTGGAATGTAATTGTCCTGAATTTGGGCCATCCAATGGGTGGGTTCTGGGCCTCCTAATTTCCTGAAATTGGATCCAAGGTCCCTCATCAAGTCTACATCAATATGGGACCCAGAAATATCGCCCACCTTTGAGAAAAATATTTTTAAAATTTTATTTTTATGGAACTATACTGTTGGACTGCACAGCAGAATTTTTCTGGCAGTCCACTATGTTGGCCCACCATTTTGGATGCCCAAATGGGGTCCATTGGCCATAAAAATTGTCAGGTAGGTCCTACCATGGGTGGACCACCTCTCTACAAAATTTTAGAATTTTTGAGGTAATATAAATATTTTATCTATTTCATACAAATTATGGACAGTAAGGTCCAAATTTTATTTTTTGCTGCAGCAATGTTGTTGTCCCTGACTTGTGCACCCCATTAGAGTGGGCCCAGGTCTGCCAAATTTTAAGAAACTGTAGGACCAACATCCCTACACAAGTATACAACAAGGTGGGGTCCACAAAGGTGGCCCACCATTTCAAAACCCAGTTGACATTTTAGTTTTTCCAGCAAGTAGAGTGGCTGGACAGTTCAGAAAACTGGACCGTCCAACCTCCTTGGCCCACCCTTTTGGGTGATCAAACAGGGATGGATGAGGGTGAAATTTTTCATACTTCTAATTGGGGTCCATACCTCCAGAAATAATCAAATAGTGGAGGTAAAACATCGTCCAAATCAGTCCATAAACTAT
The DNA here is from genome assembly GCA_021015155.1 of Magnolia officinalis. NCBI lineage: Eukaryota > Viridiplantae > Streptophyta > Magnoliopsida > Magnoliales > Magnoliaceae > Magnolia > Magnolia officinalis. The sequence goes on from JAJHSJ010000308.1 coordinate 49,214, forward strand.
GCCAAATATAATCCAAAAACAGTCCAAAATTTTTCTGGACAGCAAGCTCTGTCTGAAAACAACTGATCATAGCTATTGAATAAAGGGGGAAATACGCCAAAAAATTTATGTTGTGGTCCACCTCAGTGGGTCCCACAAACTTCCAAACAAAAACCCCTTCACAAAACCCATTCCTGCATCCAAATAGGAGCAAATAGGGTGTCAACGTCCAAGGAATGGACATCCATGGACTTCCACCTTGCTTGGACGGTCTGGATATTCCATGGCCCCTAAGTGGGCCACACACATTAGAAATGAAGGATAGATTCAAGGGAAAAAGAAAAAATCTCGCCACAAGGGAGGAAGATGACATGCATCAAAGGAAAATGCCATGATGGGGCCCATAGAAAAAGGCCCCATCCATGGAACATGCATGCAAAGAAATGGGCCATTGGCCTTAATCATGGAGACATGGGGGACCTCCATCATCACTTGATGGGTCCCACAAGTCCTTAAAGATAAGATGAATGAAGATTTAAGAGCACCCACTTAAGATCTTCTCGTTCTTCTTCCACCTTGGGTCTACTCACCTTCAAGGGAGGGATTTAAACTGTTGAGATGGGGTTTGTAGGGCTGGATTAGGAGGGGCTAAAGCTTGAAGTCGCTAGATTTGGGAGCTTTCATGGACGGTTGGAAGTTGCAAGGAATAGAAATGGAGAAGAGAAAATGAAGGAAGAGAGAGAGATGAGAGAGTTTGTAGAGTTGAAATGATTAGCTTCTTAGAAAAAGATGAGTTTTTAAAAAGAGAAAACAATCATTGCTCATGGGATAGGGTAGCTCATCATTGCCTAGAGAAGCTAATCTCATCATGGTTTCCTTGAGAAAAGAAGCCATCATTGCTAGGCTAAAAGTGGCTTACATGGGGAATAGTGCACATGGGGAAATGTGCAATCAGGTGGGTCCCACAAAAAATGCAATCAACAGTCTAAATAATGCTTAACCCATAACTTTTGATGGACATGTCGGATTTACGCATGAGACGCGACGTTAAAACCGCGGCAATGATGCGGTCACAATAGCATAGGTCTTGGGTCAATCCGAGTCGGATCTATGTGACCGAACTCAATGACGATCGCAAACACTAACGAAAGTCACAGGTCATCGAAATTTGACCGGTAGGACCGCGGGACCAAGATGGACGAAATGCATACTTACACACACATGCACACATGCGAACTCAGGTCAGGTCTTCCACCATAGTGGCGGGGTCCCTCCCCTTCTCACTCTCTCTAACTCTCTTTTATTATTATTATTATTTGCCTTGTGTGATGGTCCACCTTCATGGACGGTGCTGTGGACCCTATCTATGATGTATGTATTTTATCCACGACATTGGCCATCTGGGGGCCCACCTTGCTGCTCGTCTGTTGGACAGGCCCTGGATGAAGGCAAACACAAATTTAACTTGATTCAATCAGGTGGGCCACATACACATGGACCCACCTTGATGTACTTTCCACGTCGTCCATCCAGGCATGGTCTGGGAATAAGGCAGATGCAATCTCAGGTGGAGCACACTGTGCTCTATCCTGCTTGTGGGACCACCTTGACGTGTGTGTTTTATCCTAGCAGGTCCAGTCCACTGGATGTGGACCCTACTTTAATGAAGGTATTTGATCCACACCAACCATCCAATTTCCTAGCTTATTTTAGGCGTTGAGCCGAAAAATGAAGCTGAACCGAATCTCTTGAGGGCCATATGGTAGAGAACAGTGGTTTGGGCAATGTAAACTATAAGGGCCCGCCGTGATGTTTCTATGTACCAAAACATATCGAATATTGGTCTTGTTAGGCCTATTACGAGCCCGAGAACCCAACTGGTGGGGCGGATCCTCCTGATGTGGGCCCCACCTATGAAAATCCTCATTAAAACATATATATATATATATACACACGTCCAGAGGACGCTGCATGCTGCTTTGAACCACCAAGGAGAATGGGCCCCACCTCAGGCCCCACCATGATGCATGTGGATCATCCACACTGTGCAATTAATGGGTCCACTTTAGTCATGGGGATACCCCAACAACCAGCCGTACATAGGTCTCAAGTGGTCCACACCACCTAAAGGAGGGGATTGAACGTCTACCATTGAAACCCTTTTTGGGTCACAACAGTAGGGGACCCATCTTCTGGGATGAGCAAGAGCTTTGAATAGCCAACTTGATGTATGGTTTAATCCAAGTTGTTCATCTATTGAACACTGGACCTGCAACCGAGCACCACACAACTGCTGATTGACGCCAACAAGCTATGTGGGCCTAATCGTGATGTATGTGTTACATCTCATACTGTCCATTTGTGGGGACTCCAGCAGCAATAACTGAAGGATTGACGTCACCAAGATCTGTGAGCCACTAAGATGTATGTGTTTCTTCACACTGTCCACAGTTGGACTGTGCTACGCGGGGCCACCATGATGTATTTCTTATCCATGTCATCCACCTACTCTAGTAACGGGTGGGGCCCACCTTGATCTATGAATTTTGTATCCGCACCGTCCAGATCTAGATGGTGCTGTGTGGAGTCCACCTTGAAGTATGTGTTTGATCCACACCGTCCATCTGTTTAATGGTGGCCAACAGCTACTGCCTGTAGGTGTTGCACGTGCAGCAGTAGCTCAGGGGTCCACCGTGATATATGTATTCCTCCAATCCGTCCATCCGTATTGCCATGTTCGGCCCCACCAGCACCATCCATGTAGTGGCCCACCTTGATGATGTTTACCTCCCGTCCATCCATTTGCGGAGCACACTGTGATGTATGGGTCTTACCCACACCGTCTAGACCTTGGACGATGGGACCCACCATGATGCATGTGTTATATCTATACCGTCTAACCATTTGAGAGATTTTTTTATGGCATGAGTAAAAGAATGAGTCAGATCTGAAATTCTAGCGGACCCCACCATTTGAAATAGAGGGGACAGTGACATCCATCGTTCAAAAATTCTTAAGGGCCATGGCAGTTCCAAGCAAGCTGATATTTTTGTTTCCGCTTCATCAATTTTAACTGTTGAATAGGTTGGATCTCAAAATACATCACAGTGGGTCCTATAAATGTTTTAAAGGTGGGTGTGGTTGCTCCCACGGTTTTCTGTGGCGGCCCCTTTGTATTTTAACGGTGAAAATCATTATCTCCACCGTTATTTGTGGTATGGTCCAGATGATCTTTGGATATGATTTATTTGTCTCGATAATGCTCTAAAATGATCTTTATAAACGGATGAATGGTGTAGCTGGAGTGGCCCCTTTGATATGGCCTATTTGATGTATTTGAGGCCCTTGGTGCGGTCCATGGATACGGTCCACTTAATGTATATTTAAGGCCCGTATTTGAGGCCAAGGTGCAGGGCCCACCTGTTGTGTATTTGAGGCCTGTGTGATAAGGGGCCAATGTGATGTATTTGAGGCCCAAGTGCAAGGCCCACCTGTTGTATATTCAAGGCCCATTGAGATATGTGATTTTACCATGATGTATGTAATTATGTTTATTTGGGTCACTCCTTGGGAGCAATGTTGGCTAAATGTCCACATTGATGGGCAATGATGGTTGAATGTCCACATCATGACCTTCTATTAGGCCTTGTTAGGCCCGTTCTTACCAATTCTGATTGTTGACGCCGAGTATCGAGGCCGATTCTGATTTGTCGAGGCCGATTGTATAGGCCGATTCCGATTTGTATAGGCCGATTGTCAAGGCTGAGTATCGAGGCCGATTCCGATTTGTCGAGGCCGATTGTATAGGCCAATCCCGATTGTCGATCGATTCTGATTGTATAGGCCGATTCCGATTTGTTGAGGCCGATTGCATAGGCTGATCCCGATTGTCGAGGCCGATTGTCGATCGATTCCAATTGACGTGGTCAATTTGCCCATTCTGATTGTTAAGGCTAATTGTTGAGGCCGATTTCGATTCCGATTGTCGAGGCTGATTATTGAGGCCGATTCCGATTGTCGAGGATGATTCCGATTCTGATTGTTAAGGTTGATTCTGATTGTCGAGACCGGATATCGAGGCTGATTGATGAGGCCCAATGCGATGTATATGCGACCCGTATTTAAGGTCGATTGTGATGTGCATTCGGCCCGTATTTGAGGCCCATGTAATGTATATGCAGCCCGTATTTGAGGCCCGTTGTGATGAGTATTCAGCCCGTGTTTAAGGCCCAATGTGATGTATATGAGGCCTATGTGATGAGGCCCATTGTGATGCATTTGAGGGCCAGGTGATGTAGCCCATTGTGATGTATGTTAGGCCCATGTGAAAGGCCCATGGTGATGTGTTAAGCTCTTGAGTGAGGCTCATGGTGTTGTTAGCCCTTGTGTGAGGTCATGGGTCCACTATATGTTAGGCTCTATGTGGGTCATTCCTTGGGGGTAATGTTGGTTAAATGTCTACGTTGTCAAGGTCGATTATTGGTGTTGGTTATCGATACCGATTACGAGTATATCATTCGATACCAATTATGAGTATGTGACAGCATAACACCATGATACATCCCATATGCATCATCTGCATGTTCGTTATGAGATGTGATTGACCATTAAATATGTCATTGGGCAGGTTGATATGAGACTCCCTAATAGGCGGAGGTTATCTCGCATGAGCGCACGACATGCACAGGATTGATGTATGACTGGATTGTATGACTAATGCATCACGCATTTTTTGATATTACTACTGTATGCCCTAGCGATATCAGGGTTATAGTCTCCATAGGCATATTGTGGATGGCTACATGGGATACCGTAAATGTTTGGTTCCAGCATACGATCGCCATAGATGTCCTTGGATGAAAATCCTTAAACCTTGTGGCAAGGAGACACCCCAACGTCAAGATTGAGTAGATGTATATGAGCGCATGAGGGCCGTATACCAGTAGGCCGCATCTCCCACTTTGTTGTGGTCGATTGGGAGGCGGTGTGACCTTACCCACCTGAGTGAGGGGATAATTTCTAGGTTGAGTCTTACCAGCTTGAGGAATAGGCCCGCTATCGATGAGCCGAGCCAAATATTGGCAGGCGGATAGTGAGGTCTCTTCCACTTACCTAGTTGTGTGCTTGGATAGGGGCGACAAGCTGGCGTAGAGTGTAATTGACTCCAGTGATGATCCCAAAGAGGAACCGTACTGATACGTGAACTTATTGAGCAGGAGTTGCATACTCATTCATTCATTTATTCACTATACACTTGGGCTGGTAGCGCGCTACTAATTGCTACGTGTACCTTCACAATGGCCAGGATTTCGATTCGGGCGCACGACTAACCTGAGATCAGGAGTTTACCACATTGAGTCTGATTATCCAAATTTAGGTATGGGACTGGTTTGGATAGAAGTCCCTTGTGATGAACCCCGTAGCCTACGATATTACGTACTATCATCCCGACTTCACACTCCAGCTTGGTCATTTCATTCGCATCGCATATTGCATTACATCCGCAGGCATATGGCATTTTGGGTTGTTATGTTTCTGCACTTATATCTAGATGGACTTAGCAGGATTTACATATTGCATTGTACCCTCGGCATCTGATATTGTATGACTCATGGACTTGTCAGTATTTCCGTTTACTCTGATATCGTATGATTCATGATCTTGTCGGTATTTTCAGTTATTCCGATATTGTATGGTTTACGGCATTGTAATGCATACTTGGTACTTACTTTGTGCACACACTTTCACTACCCTTTAAGCTTTCTATAAGCTTATGCATGATAGATGCGTGAAGGTGGCATTAGATCACGGCAGTGTTGAGCTTGGAGCGTGTAGCGGACTTTTGGAGCTTTGACATATGTATTTCCTTTCTAGCATTGTATTTAAATGTTTATATTAGTGGATATCTGATGATGATATTGTCTTTGTGACTTGGTATATTTGTGGTTATGCTTATTACGAGTTAAATGTACATTGGGAAAATCCTCATTGTAGGATCTTAAGATCGGAATCTAACATATGGATGCTATGAGCCAAGAATGGGGTACTACGAAGGCTGTCGGTACTAAATTCGGCGATCGGGATTCCTTTGAATCCGATTTTGGGTTTGAGGGTGTGACATTACCAGCGGCCAAGACCTTTATGACGATTCTGCTGGACGCGCTAGATCGTCAGTTTTCGTTGCAAAAATGGTCAAAAGTTACGGATAAAATCGTTAGCTAAATATGACTAGCCCCACAGTATGATAGTAGCCATTGGTACCGTAGCTCTTTAAAACGTTGCTATAGATTAAATCCTTAGCCATAGAGCTCATGGCCACCGATAATCCGTGGCCATTGAGAAAATCTTTCTTAAAAAAAAAAAAAAA